>JAVQJG010226217.1:0-15560 GCA_036024015.1 Craterocephalus amniculus
TAATTCATAAATCCATCGCCCTACACTGGCGAATCACTTACAGTAAGGCATACAAGAGCACTAACAGCTACTTCACATGGTGGACCTGATGGACAAAAAACTTTCCTTGATCACAGGAAAGGTACATTTTGTCTTTATTCACTACTCTACTAGTTTTATGGCTGATTAAAACTGAGAAAAGTTACGTTTGCTCTTTCTTTTGGTTTAGCTAGCTGTTCATTTACAAGTGTGTTAGTTTGCTGCACGGAAAAAAAACAACAACCATAAAAGTAGCGGAGTGGGCGTTTATGTATTTTTCAATTATAATTTATGTCCAAATATCCACATGATGTGACAATTTCCTGATTATCTGACACTGGACACAATCAGACGGAAGTTTTCTCGCTGGAACACTCTTTTTTTCCTTTTTCTTCGTTTGTGTGTGTGGGGATGGGTGGGTGCTGCTAACTGCAGGTGAAACATTTAGAGTCTGAGTCCAAAACACAGCCAAAGTGCAGGAGAATGGGACCATACTAACTCTAACTAGTAATTGACTCTAACTTGATAATAACATAATAAGATAAAACCTGATGTTATAAAACGTTGATCATGCACACACACTTTTTTTTTTTCTTTTTTGTCTTGTCCAGCATTGTTGCAAGCAGAATGATTGTCTGGCTGCTGTTTAGTGCCGGGCAAATTTAAACTATCAAGTAGGGATTTATACTACGTGTATAACGTCCCTCTTGAGGAAATGAAAACTTTATTTGATCAGAATCTTAATGCTGGACTCAACCGGAAGGGAAAAAGAGAGAGGGAGAGAGGGGGAAAGGAAGGCTGCAGAGAGTGGGTGTGGGGACAACAAACACCGTGCAGAAAACCATGTAATCCATACTACTTACAACATATACAGCTAAGACTGTCCTAGCAAGTAGATCATTACACTACAACAACAACTAATACTACTACTACCAATAATAAGAATAAGAAGAATAAGAATAAAGAGAGAAGGTCTATTGCAAAAAATAACCAAAAGTAAGATATTATATCCAAGTGTAACTACTGTATCTAAGAACGCACGCCGATAAAGCTGTGAGGATGTGCAGGAGGACTACGCTACACGACGAGGCAGAGACTGTGTCACCATGCCGAATACACGGAGTGGAGACATTCAGGAAGGAGTGGCCATGCAGAGGGATCTTGCAGATGCACCTCACTCGAACAGAGGCCAGAGGCAGGTCAGTGGCCCTGAGACCAAAGGCCATCGGCCCTCCCCCATAGGCAACAGAGACGACCGTGCGCCCGCTCAGGAAGGCAGCAGCAGGAGACCCCAGCCGGAGCCCCCCGCAGACACGAGGCACCGGCCCCGGCAGGCCGAGGCCAACAGCCCCAGACACCGCCGAGCACCGGCCGCCCGGGGCAGACGGGGCCAAGGGCCCGGGCCCAGGAGCCCGGGGACAGCCCCCACCCCCACAAGCAGCAGCCCAGCACGCCACCCAGGGGGACCTGTCCCGCCCAGACAGCCACCACCAGAGAGCAGCCCGCACCCCAGCACCCAGGCGGCAAACCCCGAAAACCCATCCTACCCCCAATACACACGCACACACCTCGTACCCACCACCCATCCGCTCACACCTATACAACCACCTCCCTCACTCAGCAGACAGATCCCATATCACACATCCTCCCACACATACACCATCCATCCTGCCACCATCCATCCTCCCACACATACACCAAACATCCTCCCACACATACACTATCAGGGATCTCCACAGAGACACGGACCAACCTGCCACGACACGCAAGCAGCTAGCCGGGGGGAAAAATAAGATCACCAGGAACACCAGGAAAACCAACACCAGGAACAAAGAAGGAAAGGTAATACAACCAGGCACACCAGAGCCAAAACAAACCCGCCAGGAGCAAGCCACCCACACCGGCCGCCACGACACCCACAGCCGGCAATGAGCAGCCGGCAGGGCCAGACCACGCAGCCAGCTGTCCAGCCGGCAGCCGGAGCCGGCGGGCAGCACTGCACCATCCTCCCACCATAATCCTCCCACCACCCTATGACCCGGGGGAATAACCCCAGCCAGGAAGCGATGAGACGTGAGACAGGCACTCACAGCCACACCCCGCCCCACCCCCCACTCCCAACACATTTGACCATAATCGCCCCCCAGGCTAGCAGTCCGATCCCCTGGGACAACACACCAACCCACCATGCCAATGTAACCAGCCACCAGGCCCGCCCCGCCCCGGGGCCACCCTCTGAGACAGGGGTGCTTTAAGACCCCATCCCCCTCGCCTCCCCCACTATTGAAGGAACGTTACATGTGGTGTTTGCAATTAAAAGAGAGGTTTAAAATTGAGGGGCAGTACCTCTAATGGGCGGGGCGGGGCCACCTGATCAGCCACGCCCCCTGACCCAGCATGCTCAGCCCCCCAAAACGTGTTTGTGTGTTGCAGATGTTATTTGTGTTCTGTGTCTAATTGGAATTAAAAACTGGGAGGCAGGCTGCCGCCAGGTGCAGCAGCAGGGCCACCTGCCCCACCCAGCATAACAAGTAGACCTCCCGCAGCCTCCACTTCGTGTCAGACGGTTCACGCCTCCGCGTAGTCCATTAATTTATATGGACTATAATAATAATGGTCACCTCATCAGGCATTATCATTACATATTAAAATCTAACAGTCAAAATTCTAGAACTTGATTTCAGCAATTTCAGACGAAGCATACATATTTTTACATAGGGCCTAATGAATAAGTTAATGTATGTGTTAATATTAAGGCATTTCTTCCACCTAATTTACTGTATTTCTGTGAAAGTGTTGACAGCGCTGAAAGAATAATTATCATTGTGTGCCCCTAGCCAGAAAATGGACACACAATGATAAGCAAACAAGCTGCAGCTATCTGGCACATTGTGCTCCTCTGGGTTACTCTGAGTGAACAGATGCAGTTGACTCAGTAAATCCAGAGCCTGGTTGAAGCTCAGCTCAGCATGTTTAACACAGGTAAAGCAAGTTTTATAGAAATACATACACATTAACCATTAGAATAAATAGGTTCATTCACAGCTTTTTTTAATGTAGGTAGGTAGTTAACAGCTTTGGCCTTTCAAAACTGTTCAGTGATTAATAGATAGTAGTAATGCTTTGATCTACATCAGTCCATAAGTTCAAGGATCAGTAAACCAATATTCCTGATATAAAACATAGACATATATCATCTGTGAGATGGACATAAGAAATAATGTGGCATTTTCTAGCAAAATATCCTCTTGTAATTTGATGAGGAAAATGTTGGTATTTATATAATCAAACCACCTTGGTTATTTTACCTAAGTTGTTAACAATAGTTTGAGAATGTCATAGGAGCTCAATTAATTTTCAATTCAGCTTTATTAATATAGAGCCAATTCATGACATTTTCCTTCACGAAGAGAGCCAAAATGAAAACCTCCCAATATCTACGGCTACATGATGAATATCAAGAAAGTGTTCCAACATATCAATCAGCATGAGGGGGAGTAAACAAATGAAGGCACATCATTCTGAGGGCAGAGTATCCTTTTAAAGCCAATTATCCCACAAATCATTTAAATTCCAACAACAATGTCACCCTCTATTCAGGGGAGTATCAATAAACCAAAGGTCAATTGTTTTATTCAAACAAGTGTTGCCCTAACAATAGCAAACAGCACCCATAAAACTCTTTATTTCCCACTCGGTTCTCGGCTACATCAAAGCGACCTCTCTAGAAATGCACTCTGTTTTTCTGGAATCAATCTGGAAAGAGCCTGATAATTATTGCAGCAGGCACAGGAGCCACCATGGCAATTAACAAGGCTTGTTAACATCAAAGGCAGAAAAAGACCAGAGGCTGACTTTCAAACAGAAAGTGCTCTGCACTCGAAAGAGGCAAGTTTCTGATTCTGACTTTTTAAATACACTTGATTTCAGACCACTGGAGATGGGAATTTTAAGCAAAATCATTCCGATTAAGTGCCTGAATAACAGAGATGAATCCATCTCTAATCACATTATACACAACATAAAGGTGTAATTGGTTAACTATGATGACATTCCTTTCCATAGAGTCATGCACACAATTCAATTGAAAATATTGTTTTAAAGCAGAAGTCAGTTCTGAATATGTTGTCTGTAAAAAAAGATTTTAAAGTCAATCCCAGAAAAAGAAGCTCCGGTTATCAGGCCCTGGCTGTTTTCGTGTTCTGATCAAGCTCATGTGCTCCGTGCTAAGTAAATTTGACACAGGAACATCAGGAAGCTTTTATTGCTAGAGCCTAAATGACTCATAGATATGTCAAAATGTTTTTGCCTGCAGACACATTTTCATCCAACTTCAACTTTCCCTGAGAGGAAATATACGTAATCCCTTTTCTGATGGCCGAACAAGCTAATCTGCTTACTTCCTACATTGTGGATAGACTGTGTGATGGCAGAGAGGCAGGTGATAAAAGAACGGCAGAGAAAGAGAGGCTTATTTGACTTTCTCCTCTCCACATTTTTCATTCTGTGGGGAAACTGCTGCTGCTGGATTATCCTGATGTCTGACACTCCATCTGTCCGCATTCAGCATCTCGCCCTCCCTGTTCCAGTCTGCTCTTGTAATGGGAACCACAGATCTACTTTTGTTACAACCTTGTGTGTTTTTGTTTTGAAGCCTTATCATTTACCAGAGTGAAGCAAAGGGGAACAAGACTTTGCCAGTCCACTGCTAACCTGCTAGGCTTTCACATGCACACATATGATTTGCTGTGTTCTCATCAATGTTACAGCCTGAAATATAATGTGAAGAGTATAAAAATATTTTTCATATAGTATGAAGGGTTTTTGGTTGAGAGAGATGATACTGCATAATGTATGTGAGCTCAGGGCGGCAGGTTTGTTAACCCATCATATTGTGCAGGCCCTTATAGGATGTGACCCAAACATAGCTGAGTCTGGTGAAATCTGCTCATAAACTCATTTTTATAGTAAAACATCCGCATTCACAACCGAAAAGTTTTCATTAAAGCTTTGGTCTAATCACTACAGGGATCTCCAACACAGCAGCTCCCTGTCAACTATGTTTTTACAGTTACTGTGTGATCATAGCAGCTGGTTTTAGCTTTTGGATTGTGCCATTTGGCTGTGCTTTACCCCTATCTTCCCTGGGGTCTGCCTCTGTTGAGATGACTCTCAAAGCTTTGTGCTAACATGTATGTGAAAATTTAGACACAAACTAAATAAACCTTCAAGCAGGATGTGATAATTTAAGAGCAAACAACTCCAAGCTTGATGGTTCACACTAACACATACAGCAAACCAAGCGTAGCATATGAAAGCTTAAAGGAAATACTTAACAGTCAATTTGATTCACAGGTTTTTATACTCTTTTTGTCACAACATGACCCTATGCTCCTTTAACCCTAGTCTTTCAGTTTGCTGTGCTATGCTACTGATGTTTCCCAAAATAACAAATAGAAACTTGGAATGTCCAGGTTGGAAAAAAGTTGTCAAATTTCCTAGTTATAATAGAGAAGTATAGGCAAGATATATTTGATACAATAAGTTATTTGTTCTTTGGGCAAGACATACCAGTAAAAAAAAACATATTTTTTATTATCTTGTAGTTTGAGATTTTTATTTTTCTTCTTTTACATGTCTTCTTGAGACTAGTGTGAAGAAAATGTCAAAAATGAACGTAGTCTCTTTTCACAGAGCACAGCACCACGGTGGTTGTCTGCACCCCATAATGTTTGGTATCATTGTAAAGCTCTCTGCTGAACGATGGGATCTCATCCAAACTTGACATTTACCCTTGTATTAGCAACTTTAACTTATAGCAAAAGGGAAGGTTTTATTCTAAGCGTGGACTCTCATTTGCTGGTCTCAATTTTGGACAATGCCATTGGTTCGTTTTGGTCACATAACAAGCTCCATTGATTTCCTGATCAGCCCTCTGTGGGACTTACAGAGACAAAATACCAAAAGAAAGGTGTAAAAATGTTGAGATCAGCTGGTGAAATATCCATGAATTAACAACACAAAGCCGTAAATCCAACAGGAGCATGGTGACAGCTCAGTTGATCAGTGTGCAGTAATTCATAACCGGTATTGCATGTTTAAATGAACCAATCAGCTTAATTTGCCCCAGTAGAGCAAAGATATACATATAAAAAATACAACTCAGAGTGGAGACCAGTTAATAAAATCCTTTTTTTTTTTTGCAATTTACTTCTGAAGAAAACCTGCAGCCATCAGCTACTATCGAAGCCAAGTTCCACCGATACTGATACCAATCAGCACACATAAATTGGCCAAACTGATTAATCAGTAACCCCTAAATTTCACAATATAACTCAAGGTAATTTTCTCAGGTGGTATCAGCAGTAATCATTGATGCCGATCACATGGATTGGCTGTAATTTTTAAATTAATAATTAATTAATTAATTATTGTCAGGTGTTAAACTTAGTGTCAAAAAAAGACTGATCTCTGAGCTTCGTATATCTAGTGAAACTTACGGGGGATGAGACACCTTATTTAAGGAGACTTATGTAAGAGCACACAGTCTATTGGAGCTCGGGCAGGACTACGTCTTCAAAATATTTCTGTTTACGTAGCGGGGCTGTAAGTGTGGGTGCAGTCGGTAAAATCCAGGTTCCTCCACGGCTGGGAATGGGTATTCCTCTAGCCCGATTAATGACATTGTTTTTGTGGTTATTTGCTCAGCCTTTTGACTGTCAGGCTCGTATGGACAAGTGATAACTATTGGGTATGTTAGCTGTGCTCTGCCTGCTGCAGGCGTCTTCTTTTCATTCTGTACAGTAGCCTAAGTCTTGAAAATTCACTGTCCTCAGTCAGCTGTTAGTTCTTTAAATGTCATAATAGATTTGTACTATTGAAGGATTTTGACACGCTTCTCCTGCGAGGTACTTTTCTGTTGAGGATGCAGTCTCACATCACTCTTACCCACGGTGTAGAAGTTCCACACAGCATACATGTTTGTTTTGGATTTGCAGCCACAAGCACGCGCAGTGCGTAGGAAAGCAGGAGCTATACCACAGAGCTTCTGCAGGCTACAAAGTATGAAGTACAAGTGATCGGGTTTTGTGATCGGCAACAAAAGACATTGATCTGCGAACACTGATCACATACTTTTTTATGGATATCGGCCGATAATGATCTGTGACTGATCGATCGGAATACCACTAGTTATAAATGTTCTAATTCATTGTTCTCATGAATCTGATTAGATCTGATGTTTGGAATTCGTGTTTTACAACAATAATATTTTATATTTTACCATCCAAATCTTTAAAAGGCGTCTTCTCAAAATGAGTTTTTCCTCATACTCTCGGTCAAAAATTGCCACTTCAGCAGTAATTACAGACAACCGAACTCTCCACTTATTCTTCTATTTGTATTGGTAAAGATATTTGATTCACTGCCTGATTTATGAAGTATTTTATCCAAAAATCATCGTGAACATACTACATAGATTTCTTTTCACTCAAATAAGTCAACAAAATGCAGAAAGAATTTTGAACCTGGCTTAATCCACTGTTAAAATTTTTCTGAGAAAAGGATGCAAATGAGAGCTTTTGTGGCTATGTAATGCCCAATTACCCAAGGATTAATCCAGCAAAGTTGCATGGTGATACCGGTTAGTTATAATTTTTACCTTATTCACTTGTAGCGTCATAAGAGATGTACTGTATAGATCTGCTGATCAGAATTAGATGTTGACACTAAAGCAAAAAATGAAAAAGTACTTTCTGCCTTGTTGACTTCATAATGACTTTAATGACAACTCAACACGTTAGCAGTGACAATGACAAGTTTATCCTTAAGTAAAATAAAAGCACTACATATACAGCTCTAATTGCAAGTATTACAGGCAATGTTGTCTTTCCATTACTTTAGCATGCAGTTTTGAAAGCAAGAGGAAGAGCAGTAGTGATCAAACTGAGTCATGTGTCAGCAGATAAATGTTGCTTTAACCAATTGATGAAAGCAGTGATTGTATGTATCATATGTGTGAAGAGCACCTATTGCTAGTTCCAAATAAGTCACAGAAGAGCACATCATTTTCACATGACACCAGTAAGGTTGGTTCCCATTCAGTGATTGGAAATTAAATGTATACTTATGTTTATGCAAAAATATATATAATGCATACACATTTCATATTTGAAAAATGAAACATAAACTTATTTGCTCTTTTTTTTACTCATCATTATGGTCATTTTCATATTTTGTTGCCTTGATCAGTGAATGAGCCGAGCTTTTGCTAAAGGGAAGAGTCCTTCTCACTTTCAAGGTTAAAAGAAAGAAATTGGTTGCATATTTACCCAGTCATCAGATGTGGAGCAACATTAGCATTCATTTGGAGTCATGTTTCCAGCCACCTGATGAATGCAAGTCCAATATTCACTCCCTTTTTATCTCTGTTTTTCATCTCTCACAGCTTCTTAAAGCAATATCTGTCTCATTAACTGATAAGTGATCGACGATGTTCACTAGCTGGTGTGTTAACATTGTTTACTACAGAGCAGTCAGAGTTGAACCCGGCTGAAGAGATTTTTTTTTCTTTTGGTAAAGAAGAATTGCTTGCTCTCAGTGAACCTGAGCAACAAAATTGTGTCCAGGAAAATAACAAACGTGGCCTGAAAGACTCTTTAAATCATTGTGGAGCTGTATGAAACTGCAGACACATTTGGTGTGGTTTGTCACATAAAAGAATGTGACTCGGCGTTAGAAAGAACATTGTCACATAGAAAGGACTGTGGCCATTTGTAACAGACAGTGATTACATGTTGAACAGACATTTCAATACTTACTGAGTGAAGAGTTCAAACAATAATTAGGGGAACTAAAACTGAACAATTGTCAGGTTCTTTTGGTTTTGCCCCACCATTAGATTAGTGTCAATGGTTAGTCATGATGAGGCCAACAAAATGTATAATTTTCCTCTGCATCACACAAGCACTCCTCTCTTATTCAGAGGTCTATACAGACGGAGTGAAAAGCTCAATAAACTGCATATAATATTGCTCCTCCCTCAAGGACAAGAAACATGCATTCGGAGAGAGATGGGGGAGGGATCGACCTAGAGAGATGGATGGATTGTGAGAAACATAATAACAAGACGGTATGAGAGAAGATAAAGGGATGAGCTGTTGCAGATGAGAGAAGTCCATGACAGCTATTGTGTGCATTACTCACTGTTTTTTTTCTTTAGTTAAAACTTAATGAAAGCATGGCTATAATTCAGAGAAATGGCGAGGATGCAGACAGTAGAGATAAATAAGTTGCGCTTTAGCCTATTAGATTTAACAAATAGTCCATCTAGAGTAGATTTTAAATTTAGGAATTTGAACAGTTATTTCTTTATGTATTTTATGACACTGAACATCAGGTGGCTTTAATCCTGTATGTGTTTAAAGAGACGTATCTTCATCTGTGAAACAAAACATCTTAAAGCTGAGTGTATGCACAGAGAACATGCTTTAAAACCATCCATAATACTTTGCATCCCACTGCCCATATAAATGCATGATACTGGTACAGGTAACTGTAAAGTGCCCTGATTTAGTAAATATGCTTCCCCACCATAAATGAGAGGCAATGTCAGCCACCCTCTGGGAAATGGAATGAAGTAATTTTATTATTTGCTGTTATACGGTAATGCATTCCTCCTATTAAAAGGTAATAATTTTAAGAAGAATGTGTTGGAGGAGAATTTATTGCATGGGTCAGATGGTTTTAAGAAAACCATTTTCAAGCCTTGCTCCCTTTCTTTTACATAATTCTTTGTAATTGGACCCATACTGGCAGTCTCTACCAACTAAACAAATATTACAAAAATATAATAATCAGGAACAATCAGTTGTGACAAAAGAAAGTGACAAAGCTCAGATTCTTATAATTTATCACTAATTGTTGGAGGTCAAATTTTCAGATTTAAAAGTGTGATTTTCAAGAAAAAAAACTCAAAGAGGAATATTACATTGATTTTCCGATAATAATGTGATTGTTCCACATTATGCCGTTGGTGTTGCAGTCACTATTGGAAATGTCATTTTTAAATTGAAAGACTACCAAATGAAGGATTCCTAGCAAAGTTGGTAGTGTCAGGCTAAACAGTAAATCAGTGAAATAGAATGAAAGATTGATTTCCATGCCAAGTTATTCAATTTGAATAACAACCCCACCTGGAGTTCAGAGCTCCAGGTCTCTAAGCCACAGATCTAACTACAAAAGGCAGGTGAACAGAGTTCCAGCCACACAGAAAGTTAACTTGCAAAACCAGTATATTTTAAAAGGGAAAAAGAGCCAATCCTTTTTAAAAAGTTTTTAAAGAAGTCATTATCTTTTAAGATAACTTATCTAAAAAGTCCAAAGCTGCTGGTGGGGGCAGGTCCCTTGGATCACCTCCTTACTTGCTGTTCACTTCTTCCATGCAGTGGCACCACGTCTCCAAACCACCTACAGAGCCAGCCCACTGTTCCCCACCTGGCCCCACAGCCAGCCTCTAGCCCGTGATCCCTAAATTTGATTTTTTATATTTAGGCTTTCATTGGGCCAGCACGGAAATTCCTGTGGCCGACGGCTGGGTTGTCAAGCCAACAGATCCCAGAATGACTGCTGCGCTTCGGACTTCTTGTGGTGTACAGCGGAGCGATCTGCTCCAGATCACAGCATTGGCTCTCTTTCACTCATTCAATTCCACTGGAATGCTGCTGGGGCACTCACACCTGTTCCTGGTTATGCCAAATTAGTTGATGGTTTGATTGGGCCTACAGGGGGAGTCTGTAAAGAAAACACAGCACAGCAAAAACACAACAAGGTATAAAACAACGGCATGCAAATAACCCAAAACAGTCCAAAAATAACCATTGCACCTTGAAACCATCACACTTTTACTGGACCCACTTGCTGATGTAACAGGAATGTTCATGTTCATGGTATCATCTGTTACGGGAGTACAGTATGGCTTCACGGATAAATTACATTGGCGACGGGTCAGTGTTTACTGATTCTACAGTTATGGAGCCTGGAATGCCAAATCATTCACATCTCAATGATTTTGGCTTTCTAGTGGTGTATAACGCGAAGGTATTTGGAAGGTAGACAGTAAAATACATATTTAATTGTCATGTCCTATCCATGTCTGGTACCAATGTGTTAAGTGACATCCAACCCAGCATCACATTATTCTAGACTAGTAGTGGGTATTTATGTGCTCTGGCTCTGATCACCATTGATTGCAACACAAGCCCTGGTGTATATGCTAATTTTCAATAAGGGTGCTGTTATCTGGGCTGCACGAGTGGGAACTCAAACATAATGAACCTGCCTTTTTAGCTCAGAGAACTGTTCCTATAAGAAAATGGGGTCCAGTACAGCTCAGAGAATACACTGCAAGTCTAAAAATCCTCTTTAAAAAGCTACTTTTGGGTTGAAAATGGTTCAAGTGTGGAGGAGAGAAGTCCTCAAATTAAATGAGAAAAGCTCCATTGCCAGACCAAATAAGGGGATAAAGAGCTCCACACAACTGTTGCAACCTGGATTAAGTTGCACCTGCTTCATCTGCTCTAAAGGATTTCTATAAAATCCAGCAAAGTTCTGTTTTACTGCAAACTAACTTGAAAATATCACCTCTATATACACATTATTCATACTTTAGTTTAAGTTTAAGTTTAGAGTTATTGTAAAGTGTCGCGCCAACATATTGTTTTGTACCTTAAGCTTTGTTTTTGAGTGTTGTTCAAAAGATCTTAACAATTAGGAAGATTTAATCTTAAACCCTAAAAACTGAGTAAAGCTATAGAATATGTAACTCGAGAGTTGTTTTAACTTCCTCTCAGAAGATGCTGCGTTGCTCCATTTAATATTTACTTAACTACTTACAGTAACCACATTAGGTGAAAATCACTTGACCAGCATATTTTGTTAACCTATGTTATTTCTGAAAGACTGAGGACTTATCATAATTAATGTACATGGAGTAAAATAGGATTCAATTAGAAAAGGGAAAAAAGGGCTTTTTTGGTTGTTGGGTCTCATGACATCTTTTTTTAATCAATGAAGCTATCAGAGTCTTTCTATCTGAAGAGGACTGACACATGAAGATGTATTGTAACTAGACAGCCTGCTGGCGGTTCAGGCTAAATATGGATTATGTCAGGACGGAAATGCACCTAGACGGCTGTAAATAAACAATCTAAGACTACCAGCAGCATTAAACGACCATGAGGGAGGAAAGTGAGAGGAAAGGACGTCTGCTTTTTAACGCGACTCCCTGTCATGTTTTCTCCTCATCCACTAAACATTATGCAGTTGTCTGGCGTGCTGCCAGCTCAAACAGACACTTGCTTCAAACTAGTACAATATCTTGTGGGATCCTGGCACAGGATCCAAAACGTGCGAATACACTTCAAGCTTTAAGCTTTAAGTATGTGCATATGGGTGAATGCATGAATAAGGCCCATGGAGGGATGGAATTGGAATACACTTTGTATATCTTCAAGGTCAGTTAGAGGCGGTCCTCCGATATTAAACACACACACGAGAGAAATATGGAGAAATAGCTTGTTCGACACATTAGAATTTTTTTTCTTCATTCTAACTATCTTGAAAACCTGAAGGGCCTGTCTTCTTAATGCAGCCCATTTCCTCAGCTGCGGTAGATGGAATTTATGTCACCATCACACTTCCCCATGTGGAGCATTTTAAGCTAAGTAGTCCAAATAACATGGCTCTAAAAGCCTTGAGAGCAGCTTTCAAATCTTGGCTTTTACCTGTAGAAGCCTCTCCTTTCCTGGCCACTTTAGTCTCTATTTCCACCCCGCTTTCTGCCTTTTAACCACGTTAGAGGGTCTCTCTCCCATCATGCATCACAGTGTTATCAAAGTCGACCACCCGCGGTCTGTTAATCACACCGATGTAGGTGTGAAATGGAGTGTTCACACTTGGCAATGTGGCATGCTCGCTGCTGCAGCCTTTTACTGTACGTTTGGTTATGGTCAGCCATTTTGGAAAAGTGCAGGTAACTTTACCCAAAATTATGTTTAGTTTAAATTGAGTCTCTTAGCTTGTCTGTTATGATGTTTTCACTTCCAGTTCCAAATTTGGGAAAAAAAGTTTTCCTACTAGTTGATTTGTACCATTTGCCACATCAGCAGGCCATAGTTTCTATAACCAATCACCTGACATCAGGAAAAAAATGTGCCTCTAGTCTTAAAAACTGACGACAGGGGACAGTTTTTCTAATTTAAATTGAATTAAGATGCAAAAACAGGCACCACTGTGGTGCAGTAACATTTTAAATCATTGCCTCTATGTTTCCCCTCAGATCCTGTTTGCTTTTTATTACAGATCATGTTATTACAAAAACAAGCCTCAGCTCCAAACTTGTGCCTGCAGTGATTAGAATGAGAGGAGTGAGCAGGCTGTCAATAGGGCCAATTTAACACATGCCAAGATGACTGGCCTTGGAAAGCTCAGCCAATTGCACCCTGTTAGGAAAATAACAAGATGGGCGATTTGTTTTTAACCTCCAGCTGGCACTACTGTTTATGGCCAGTGGGCCGACATCAAGCTATGACTTATTGTTTGGTCAGGTCATCAGTCTAAGCACTGATTGGAACTATCTCCCTATCAGCTTCAGTGTACATATGTCTGTGTTCTTGGTAGACTGGAAACAAATGAATAATCTCCACTTTGAATGACAGGCACTCATATTTACACATTATTTGCCATTAAAATGAGCTGCTCTCCTCTCAGTCTGTTGTAAAACAGCTGCAACTGCAGCTGAGCAGGAGTGATAACACTTTATTTACCACAAGAGAAGCAAGTCAGGGCACCGATAAACCTTTTTCCAAGGCTGGATTAATTACTCTCCATTTTAAGGTATTGTTATAGTGTGTCCTTCAGTCTTATTCAAGTTCCAGGAAGCAACAAAAAGAAACACTCAGATTTGAAAAGTACTAAAAAAGATGCGTTGACTGTAATTCACATGACTGTTTCTCATCAGGCCTTGGAAGGATTATAGGGTTTTGTCTCAGTCCAACCTCTATTTCATTCTACTCTTCAATGGGGTTATAAATATTAGTGCAAAGTGAATTGTAATTAGATTTAATGATCAGTTTATCGCATTCTTGACTGTGGCTCTTCTTAGCTTTAGCTCTTTATTGCTGGCAAGCAGCCATTGGGATTTCAACAGGTGATGTATGCTGGGTTACATGGATCAGAGGAAAGCACAACTTACTCGACAGCTGGGAGGTTCTAAAATGTCACAAGAGCAAATCTGGAGCAAAATATTATCTTTACTTCCCAAACAGCAAGATCAAAATGCAGCATTGCAGGTTTCAGTCGCTTGTTTTTCCACAGAGCTAAATGGCTTTTGAAAAAGCATTTCCAATTTAAACATTGCTATCAAACTGACTGCGCAGTTAGTCAAGATGCTCTGATTTGATCTGTACAGAACATGTTCATATGTGGGGTTTTATATTTTGCTCTGATTTTCTACAAATTTGTGTGTCATGGCCATGTAGTTAGGACAGAGAGTTTTATACTGACTGTGTGAATGAAAAGTGCCAGAGATTTGAGCAGGCCATGTTGCGGAAATTTTTCATCCGGTGGAGAAACGAGACTCTTAGTCAGACTGCGTTCCGGAGCACGATGTGTGGATGCAGGCCCTCTCATCGATCTCCACAGCAGACTGAGTGATCAGGAGATCTGGAATGGCCTTTCTGCTGCTGCTGGTTCACAGCTGTCTGCGGAAGCTCTTAACCCACATCGCCAGGTTATGCAGAGACTCAGTGGCTGGGAAAGGAAGGGTTACATGGAGAGCAGACATCAGAAAGCACTTTAAGGTTAACAAATTTCATAAGGACTGTGGTTAGCACGTCCTCAATAGGAAAGATCCTCAATAGGAAAGATTTTTCACTGCGGGGTGATAAGAGCAGTGTCTGCAAGCATTTATGCCCAGATATGTAGAATGATTAGACAGTATTTTAGAAGGGGAAAGTTCTCTAAATTATTGGTGAAGGATGACACTTTGCTGAAAATTTGGTTTCGCCCCTCTAGGTTTTGTGTTGCAAAACCATGCAGGATAGATCAAATAAAATTTATTTTTGGTAAAAAATGTTGGTAGATAAGATAATCAAATTGTACAATAATCAAATAAATTAAATTGTATAATAATCAAATTGTATAATAATAATCAAATTGTATAATAATAATCAAATTGTATAAAATAATTGTATAATTCCCCCCTGTTGACACAAATTTCTGTGTCAACCAAAAATTAGTATCATTAGATTCTATTATTATAAGATGTACTGCAGCCTGTTAGCACAGCAAGTTTTACATCAACATCACCAAAAACAGTTCCTGTAGGAATGAGACAAAAAAAAGTTAGCATGAATATGCATTAGCACACAACTCTAGAGGGAAAACAAGATTAGCATGCAATAAGGAAAAAATATGCAATAAACAAGGGCAGGCCTGTGTCGCCGAGGGGTCAGACAAACAAGTCAGTAAAGGGAGGTGGTAGG
>JAVQJG010226227.1:0-17936 GCA_036024015.1 Craterocephalus amniculus
CACACACACACACACACACACACACACACACACACACTACTGGGTTCTGCAGGAGAAGTCATTGACTCTGCAGGTGCTGGAAGAACTTGAATGAAAAGCTGCATCTAGTTGGATCAGCCAGTGTGTTATCATGGGGAGCAAAGCCTTAGTAAGGGTCAGGGGTTTGTATGTTTTTTTCTGAAAATGTTAAAAAAAAAAAAAAAAAGCCTATCTTTGGACTCAGATTAAGAGAAACGTAGCACAAAGCAGAGCCCTCTGTGTTTATAGAAGGGGAGCATAAAGCAAAGCGCAGCAGGTCACATGATTTCCTGAATGATGGATCCGCTCCTGCAGAGTTACCATGTCTGGCTCCCTGAAGAGGGCGGCCCCCTCACAGCGCTGACACGCATCAAGTACTGTACATCCACACCAGAAACCATCCATATTACTCACATTAAAATAATATTCGGTTCAAAAGTTACACGGTTTCCCTTCAATGCATTAATGCAAAAAAATTAGTTTGTAGAATTAATTTATCGCGTTTTTCTTTTTTTCCGCATGAACACATAGTTATTACTCATGTCATATTAAAAACCCAAATCCGGCATCTCAGTGTGAGGAGTTGGTTTGTATTTGTTGTACATGCCATCTCACAGGAGTAAACCGAATACACCAAAAATCACTTTGCCCTCCTTATTAATGAAGATTCAGACTTTTTTTTTCAAGCCTTACATTAAGAGGACGGCAGCAGGATGCCCCATTTCATATATAAAACTTTCTGTTAATTCCATCGGTAAGTTGGTTGGCGCCGATCTGTTGTCATGATTCAGACGTGATCTTTTACTGCATTTAAAGCGCCGATATTGAGGAATCTTTAGGATTAATTCATTGTGGGATTTAATACCGTGACTAATTGTGAAATTTAGTAATCATCCCTAGTGACAGGGTCGAACGTTGCACAAGCATCATAGAAAAGAGAACCTGCTCTGATGCACATGCAGATTTCTTTTTAACAACAATTACACAATAAAAGAATTTCATTTCAAAACCAATACATTTTAATATATTTGATTTATCATGAAGTATATAAACTGCAAGACAAAGCTTCTTTCTTAACAAGGACTAAAAAGGAAAAAAAATGTCTTCATTGATTTAAAAAGGCTGAATGTAACACAATAAATCAGGGTATATGCGGAAATGTTGCCCTGAACAGAACAAATTAACCTCAGAAGACATGCAGACGTCATTAAGTTGAAAGTACGTCGCCTAGCAACACCGCCTCTCCAAGGTCACCAAGCTGCTGCCATGGAAACACTGATTCAAACCCTAAAAACTAATAAGCTTTGGAAAAAAAAATCTAATTAGACATTGAAGCATCCTCAAAGTAAACATATTTTTACATAAAACGACAAAGAAAAGTGGGATAAAATGTGCCTCTCTGGGTCATTATTTGTCTTTACTCAGGCAAAAAGAGGCGTAGGACATCTGTAGTATCGAGATGACTTGCGAAATCTGCGGTAACACAAGATGTTTTTCAACCGCAGGACATTAGGATGCCCAGTTCAACGCAATAATAAAATCCAGCAAACAGACACAGCGCGTCCCGAGCTCACGGCCTGTCGTCAGATCCTCTGCTGAGTTCACGTGTTAAAACGAGCTCAGTCGTACGATCTTTTTCACACACTCGCACACATTCTCCATTTCTCCATAAATGGCTGCTGTCACTGCTGCGCTGGGCCACATCTGGATCCCATTGGCCTCAGGAAGGGCTGAACACACAGGCCCAATAAAAGCCTCCTTCCACTGCACAGGACTGTCAACAGGCCCTCCACCTCTGTCAGCGAGGAGAGGGGGAGCGAAGAAGGGAGATTAGGGGAAAAGACAGTGAGGGCCTAAATAAAAATGGAGAGAGCAGGGGGAGAGGTGGAAGAGACACAGTGGGACGACAGCTGTCAGGCGGGGAAGGAGTTAAAATGATTTGCAGGCTCCCGAGTTGAAATTCTGTCCAAATTTAAGGCAATGGATTTCATTAGTGTTGCCTTTTCTTTTTAAGGAAATAGTTTGGTTTCTTTCTTGAACAGAGTGCATGAGAATACGATCTTCCAGAGACAGGTGGAAACAATCAGGCTGACTGGATTACCAGCATTTCAGCCCGCTATCCTTTTAGTTGCAGAGTTTGCAACAGTGGGCTGAATGGCATGAAAGCTGGCGTCTAATGAGACATACATGCTGCAGCAGCCATTGTTGTATCCGCCGATGTTTGGATAAGTCAGCGCTCTGAGCCAAAAATTTGGATTTTTCATTTTCCAGGTGAAGTTTTCTTGTTTACAAACTGCAAAGTCCATAAAACTGTGGGACAGAAACCTGCAGGGGCACACAGACAGATGCTGGCCTGGATTTAATTGCCCCTGGTGAAATTTTTATTACCAGCTCTGAGCAGGGGCATACAGTATGTGTGTGTGTGTGGGTGTGTGTGTAACTACTGTCTGCATTTGTCAGGTGATGCCTCATTACTGTTTTAAGCTTTATGCTGTCTGTGTGTGCCAGAGATTGTGGTTTGCAGGTAGTGTTTATGTGTTAATATCAACCTCTAAAACACTCTCAAATTAAAAATACTTAAAAAAAGAAAAGATTAGCTTTCGGCAAACATTAGCCTCCCCCCCTGCGCCTCCATCCAGTGCACCAATGCAGCGCAGCTTCTCCGTGTTTGGCAAGTCCTGACTATATCTGGGAGTGTGTTTGGATCTGGCGGCGCGCCCGTAACGCAGCGCAGCGTGACTGACACAAAGTGCAAGTCAGCGTGCGAGGTGCTGTGGGAAAATCCCACGAACGACTGTGCTGAAGTGTTAATCCCTCGAGTGCTGGACTTCTACATAGCGTTGTGTGGAAGAGTGTGTGTACTGCAGTGAGATGATTAATGCAGGCACTTGGGTGGGAGGAGTGAATGCATGTGTGGAGTGTGTTTTTATTTGGATGGTGTGTTGTATGAGAGTACGTCATTTCAGGGGCAAACATCTGGAGCATTGACGCCTGTTTTGTACGTTTTTTTTGGATTGCAATGCACATTTATTTCTACTTTTTGGCTAAGTTTGTGTTGAAGTGGGAGGATGACATCCCTGCTGGCTATTAATTGAGAAAACACCAGCAAACTTATCAGTTTCAAACCATTTTTATCTCCACCGGAGTGTGAGAATTTCCTCTCAGTAGATCGAAAAATCCCCATGTCTGAGGCTGTAACGTAAATGCAATTAAACCTTTATTAGTTACGTTCAATAAAAAGTCTGATCAGGATTTTATGAAGAGCATAAATGTTGTAGCTTTTACAGTTTATCTGTAACTTCTCAAAGTCACATTTCTAAAAAAAAAATCAATGGACATAAAAGTCAAAGGAAAATAGAGCACAGTATATCTGCCTCGTTATGCGACAGAAAGCATTGGCTTTGTGCTTTCTGGCTTCAGTTCTAGTAGCATTGTGTGTCACGTCACAGTCTGGAACTTCCACATGGTGCGTGCTCATGTTGTGACTTACATGCAGATGATATGTGCCAACTTATCCAGACTGACCTGCCTTTGGTTCTGTTATGCACAATCTGTTTTTCATCAAATTTATATGGATTTGCGCCGTATAACATTCCTATACAATGTTTGCCTCCTGCTACGATCACACCACTTTCAGTTGGAGAAAATCTAATTAGTCAGGGACGAGTTGTGAAAATGAATAAACACCTCTATGTTCTTTTTTTTTTTTTGCCTTACTCATATAAGGAAAACGAAGACTACAGAGCTGAATCCATTCTGCATAGCCCACTGGCCAATTTAAATGTACCAGGTTCCATTTTCCTCCAGTACTACTTTATTTCTTCATTACATGGATTCAACAAGGTGTTGGAGAGATTTTTCTCCATATTAATGTGATGGCATCACACAGTTGCTGCACATCCATGATATGAGTCTCCTGTTTGAGATCTGGTGACTGTGGAGGCTATCGGAGTCCAGTCAACTCTTCGTAATGTCCAAGAAACCAGTAGGAAAATGAAATTAAATGAAAAATACTTTATTAATCCCAGAGGGAAATTCAATATTGTAGGAGTTTTTTTTTTACAATAATATTAATTTAAGGCCTTGTTCTTCATTCTGATGGCTGCTCGAAGGAAGGATCTTCTGTATCTCTCCGTCTTGCATCGGAGCAGAACAAGCCTCTGACTGAACACACTCTGTTGTTTGATCACTGTGTTGTGGAGAGGGTGTGAGTAATCTTCCATTATCTCCATTGACTGCACTTTGTAACATGGAGCATTATCCTGCTGGAGGTAGCATCTGTGGTTATAAATGAATGGACATGGTCAGCTCTGATACTCAGGGAGGATGTGGTGTGTAAGTAATGCTCAGTTGTTACTATTAGACCACACCGTTTCTGAAAGAGACCTGCGTAACTGGCACCGATATCTAGGCCCCTTCAAAGTCAAAGGTTATTTCATTTACTGTATGTACAGGATTGTGCTTTTTTAATCTTTTAGGGAAGGGAAAACAGGTAACAACCTCAAGTGTTTCCTGCCTCTCCTCTTCTCTTCATCTGCTGAATTCACTGTCTTACTCCTTTTTACAGGGATAAGCAAGCTGACTGCTGCTTTTGATGTCCTCATAAGCAGTGAGCCTCTCACTGATGCCGTTTGTAAAACAAATGCAAGTCCAACACGAGCTAGGCATCATCAGAGACATGACAAACGTAACTTAGAATGTGTCAGGGAGCTTTTCTGCTCTGTAAATATACACACAATACTGCCTTTTCATCAGAGTAATTCCCATTTTAGCCTACTTTCCATTTTCCAAACACTTTTTGATCACCTTGTCACAACAGCATGGATTCGCCACTCGGCCTGCAACTGGAGCCAGGGGAGATCAGGTTTTAAGCACCATGGGAAGTAAGCAGGCTTCAGTGGGAGAGTCAGGAGCACAAAGCTTGAACTTTAGAAATGAAATTTATTTCACCCACCTAAACATGCTGAATTTGATGATGTCAAAGTGGTTAAGTTAAAGGAATAACTCACAGCAAACAGCCTCAGTCGTAGTGCACTCATCAGAAATGAAACAGGTAAACTCACTCACTGCCTGGAGCTGAATATCAAACCATCTCCTATCACAAACATGTACAACCTGCTGAAAGATAGTCTTTTTTTCTTTTTTTTTTTAAACAAGTTAATTAGTTACAGAGAGGATCAGAGGGCAATTCCTTTCAAATGGATTTGATTTTCACAAATATCTCCATCCAGTAACCTAAATTATAACAGTGTATGTTAAAAAAAATGTGAAGGGGAGACTGGGTGTGGAGGATCTTTCACAAACCCAAAAGCATCTTTGGCTGGAAAAATGGAAGGTTTGTCCAAATCCAGATTCCCAGCAGTGTCTGCAGCTTGATTTGTTGTTAATCTGAAATTACTGCCAAACAAGAAAACAGTGGTACCGAATCTTACAATAAGTCAGGTTGGAGTCTGAAATATCAGGTGACAAAAATGAAGAATTG
The DNA here is from genome assembly GCA_036024015.1 of Craterocephalus amniculus. Taxonomy (NCBI): domain Eukaryota; kingdom Metazoa; phylum Chordata; class Actinopteri; order Atheriniformes; family Atherinidae; genus Craterocephalus; species Craterocephalus amniculus. The sequence continues at coordinate 5,501 of JAVQJG010226227.1, forward strand.
TGAGAGATTGTGCAGACTGAAACATCACTGTAGCTCAACTATCACAATTGTCACATTTTTAAGTAAATCTTTAGTGTAATTAAGAGGGAAAAAAAACAGCATAATATTTATGAGGTGTAGATGACAGGTTTATAGCTCAAGGATTCTGGCAAACAAGTCCGGTTCCAGTTTGGCTAAAAATATAAATAAATAACTCCACACAGCTTTACTAACGAGACAAACACCATCGTAACGTCCAGAATGGCAGCTCCTGTGGAATTATGGCCTCATCTCTGAGCTCATGGACCAAAGTGCCAGCGGAGGAACGAGTTGGGAAGCTGAATCAGTGCTCTGTATGAACTGTGCATTTGGCAAACTAATTCAATAAAGGCATTTCCTGTCTTATCTGTGTCTGTCGGGGGGAAGAAGGAAACATCGGCAGGAGGTGAAGTGACCTGAAGCCAGACACTCGTCTTCCTGTGAGACCGCACTGTTTTCTCTTCGTCTATCTCGGAACTGAGAGGATATTCATTCTTTCATCTGCTATCTCCTCTAATATTAAATTGCTGTTTTTGTTTCTTCTCTTTTGTCGGTTTTGGCAGCCGTCACTGCTACAGCTCCTCGTCTTTCAGCCAACGTTGTTCAGTCATTCATAAATCTTTTTTGTCTTCTTTCCTGACTCGATGCGTTACAGACTCCAGGATGATGCTTCCCTCAACAGTAGAGGACACACGGACTATTTTTACTTTAGGCGGCAGCCTGGGATGCCGCAAAGAAAAAAAAAAGCATGACTTAAAGCGAAAATTACCCAGGCAGTCACCACATGTACTACTAAAACAAACATATATACAGAACTGTACCATCACACAGACTCACAGCAGAAAGGAAAACCCCAGATGCACAGCAGAAAGGAAAACCCCAGATGCACATGATACAGTAAAGTCTCCATGCTCTTCAGGAGTAAAAAAAACCTTGTGAACCATAAATGCAGCAGATAAGCCTGCAAAGTGCCTCTAATCATCCATGCGTCAACGTAAATATGCCGATGCATCGTGAATGTCGTCACATGATGGCAGCGTCCGAGGGAAAGTCGGTCGCAACTAAAGCACCAGAAACGGGGAAAAAAAGTCGCTCTAAGCCTTCCTAAGTCTGGGGATATTACTCTCTGTTGCTGTACTGTCAGCGCCGCGGCCCTAAAAGTGATCATTATAATGTTTGCAGCCTCCAGCAGAGCAGCAGCAACCGTTAGCTACTTAGCTAAGTAGCCAACGCTCATCAAACCAGCTACATTGCCAAAATATGCGTATTATAATGAGATGGAGTCAAATTTGGGTATTTTACAAGGAAGGAATGATTATTTAGATTATTAGAAAATTAATTGTTTATCTCATAGACTTTTTTGTACTTCATCTTTTTGTTGAAAATAATCGATAGACTACTCGATTAATCCAAAAAATAATGGAAGAAAAAAAACGAATGGTTAGGTGCAGCTCTACATCCATGTCACCACGGAGCAGCATTAGCAGCATGTCATCTACAGTTCATCTTAACCCGTAAACAAGCAGGAACATGATGACGTGAAGGTAAAAAAAAAAAAATCCATCAGTCTTTTGTCATCAAATAGTCTTTTACTAGTGTGACAACTGAACTTCCTGTTCTTCATTTTCATCCACCTCCTTCCTGTGTGCACCATTGCTGTTTTGTCTTTACTGGAGGAAGTGATAAAATGGAACAAACTGCAGCAGAGCAGGACAAATAAACACCTTAAGATCCGAAGTCTGAGCTTGGAGGCTCTTGGATACATCTCCTCATTCTACTTTACAAGCCGAGCGAAGGGTGGTGATGGCTGGCTAACTGCTTTCTCACCCTCGAGGCAGCGATTCTGCTGCACGGCCATACCTCTGATGTGAGCAGAGATGGCCTTCAGGAGTAAAATCTGTCTGTGTTACGAACCTCATCCCAGTTTCACTAAAGCTCTGAAACTGGGGCACTTGGCAACCCATTCGCTTAAAAATTACTCGCTTGCTCTCCATTATTTAACTGAGGATTTCTCTCATCTTGCCTCTTCCTTCGCGGCAACAGTACACTCCCGCACCCTTTCCTTTTTTTCTTCCCTCTCCCACCCAACCACCCCCACACACACACGCCCCTGGTGTGTTGCAGTGGGTGGGTGGGATGGAGAGACGACGAAGGCAGGAAGCAGGGTGCAGCAACAGAGGGCTTTCATCTCCTCTCTGCAGGGCTGTTACATCAGGGAGAATAAGCCGCATGTGGCTGCAGTGATACAGCAGAACCAGGACACAACAGATCTACACCAGCCACAGTGTTTTCAACGCACTGGAATCCATCTTTCCAAATATTCCGACAGATTTTAAACAGCATAGGTAGCATATTGTTCTAAATCCCACAAAAATTCATCAGAGTTGGAAGAGAAAAATGTGTCTGACTCTAAACCACTGTTACTGCATGGCTAGCAAAGGTCATGAAACTCTCGTTTTCATTTGTGACTTGCATGATCTGTTAATAGAAATGCATCCCTAAGATAGTATTCTTATAAAAGCAATATTTCAAACAACTTTCATCCTAATACAACAGGGCAGGTTAGGTTAAAAACACGGAAAGCTAAACTAAAACAGTGTAGCTTGCCAGATTTTATGGATGCTTTGTGCTTTTTGTGTAATTAACAGTAGGCTGTGTGAGTAAAATAACTTAAAAATAAAACCAGACATCTAATACACCACTTTGCAGCTATAGTATATAAAATTTTCCTGCAATATATGGGCTTTAAATTATTTTAGTTACTAATAGTTGGAGACTGTCTTGAATTTGGCAAGTTTGCCTGAGTATTATGCAAGTTAGTATCTGATGCTGTTGTAGCATGATGTGCTCCAACACTGGATTGTGTTTCGAATTAAACAAAGAGGAAGAAAAAAAGAACAGATGACAAGACAAACTGCTGCAACAACTGAGGAAAATGATGACTTCTGTTCAAGCCACTCATATCAGATGTGACTGGAGAGGGAACTAGCAGGCTGTCGCAGACAGGATGGAGAATATACTAATAAAGTTCTACCAACGGCATGGGAAGGTACCTGTACAGACCCAGTTTACATACAATTACAACTGCTTTCCCCACTCTTCCATGTGGACCAAATGGACCAAACTCAACTTCAAATCCACTGCAAAATCCTCAGAAATCGCACTGATGGCTTATTTGCAGATAAAGACTTTATCTTTAGTAGATTGTTCCTCTAAATATAATCTTTATTGGGATGAACTATTCCAGCACACCTTTAACACAGTTGGTGGCTAAGACTTTACTTCTGTAACAGCATCAGGTCTATATGTCTTTTAGCCAGTTTCACACATGGGGTGCTTTAATCAGGTGAGGACAGAAGACATACAAACAGGCAATCCATATTAAAAAGCTGTGCAGCCAACTAATAACAACCAATGAGCTAGCAATTATACCATCAGAGCCTCTGCCAGGGGAAGAATCAACCATGCTGTTATGGTCTGTTAGATTACATTAAACTTTAATCATACCCATGGGGAAAATTAGGTCATTGTACAGGCAGAACAAGGGCAAAAATCTGAAGAAAAACCAGAAGCACAGCAAACAATAATGACAACAGCACCAGCCCACAGACTCAGGATTAAAAAAGAATGGTTTAGATATATTCAAGGACTTCACTGCTTAGATTTAGGGAATATTGCTAAAAGTCATGAATGTTGTTTCATTTACAGAGCCCTGGTTTGGCCAGGGAGAGGAAAAAAAATCCCAAGGCTATGTTCAAGCACTCTGAAAAAATTAGATATAATGCACAGCAGAGTATTTGTGCTCTGGAAGCTCCTGATTACACAAGTACTAAAAAGAGTGTAAATAATAAGAAAAACAAAAGAGCAGTAAGATCGGCACAAAAATGTTGTAGAGCGGTAAGGAAATGGAGGATGAAAAGTCTCTGCAGTCAACATCTGAGTCCTACCAAAAATTCACAAATCATGTTTCCTGGAGAGCTCATGTCTTATTAAGAGCAGACAAGCTGCTAGAGTGAGCTCTGTGGCCGCTCTGATTTATTTAGCATTTCATCAGCTCAAGGTAATAAAGCGCGGCCTCAGTTTTTTTATTTACTGTCACATCTGAGAAAGAGTTCATGCTGCATCGTCTGCAACCTTAAAGCTCAGAAAGCTATCAGTATGAACATATCTCATCGTGCAGCAGGGCACAAGAGACTGGGGATGTAACAATACTCCAAAAATCGATTTTAAAATGGATTCAAACGGATTTAAATGGTAATCGGTGTAGAAAAAAGGAAAATCAATTTGCATGCAATGCATCTATGCAGATGATGTTCAAAACAAACAAAACTTCTTTTGTTTATAAAAGATTTGTGATCATTTCCATATAATAAATGATTTGTTCAGTGTTAAGTTATGTTAGTACAACAGGCAATAGAAGGTCACAGTTTTAAACAAGGGAGAAAAGGGCAAATAAAAGACAATTCATTTGGCCATAAAATTAATTTTGCTGGGAAAAAAAAAAATCATAAAAAAAATCAAAATCGAGAACTTAAAATCGAGAATCGAATCGAATTGTGGCTTGAGCGAATCGTTACGTCCCTACAGGAGACAGAATGTCAAGAGAAGATTAGCATATGCTGTAGCTGCTAACAGATCAGGCTCACTGCAGCTTTGCATGTACAGAATACGAACACACACACAAAATGATAAACCCTGTCACTTGTCTAGTTCTGGGTGGGAACATGTTCAAACTTTCACCAGCCACTCCTTTCCTTTTCATTCACCCACACACTGGTGCACACTGCAGGACGCCGTCAATGGCACATCTGCACCATTCATCCATTCATTCTTTTAGTTTACCCACAACAGCCTCCTTTAACTGTACTTTATTTAGAGAAACCTGTTTCAACATGACCGCCAAAGCTTCATGTTCCAGTCCTTGGTGTGTCAGGCCACGTTTTGTGAGAAAGTCCAAAGGAACGATTAGGGCGACTTTTGTCTGAATTCCATTAGCGATCCACACTCACAAAGACAAAGCTCCTCAGTGTGGCTTCACAGACCGCCGATGATGACTTCATGCTCATCTGATGAGCCGACCATCGCTCAACCTGCACAGCAGCTCAACCAAAAGCCATGAAAACCGAAGGAATCAGCTGCCCTTGTGATAAAGTTCAAACACACTGCTGTGTCACAGAGACGCTTGCATGCTGAACTCAATTTGACACAATCCAATATTTGTAATCCACAGCTTATAGGTGCCAGACTTGAACACAGCGCATTGCTCAACGGAGCTTTTTTTCCCAAAATACAGATTTGGTTCTTTGGAATAAATGCGAGATAAAAAAGGAAAAAGTGATAGGGGTTAATGGGCGAGCCGTCAGTGCAAAGATTAGGGTTGGAATTACTGCAGTGGAAGTAACGAGCAGAATTTTATCTGATAGAAGAAAACAAGAAGACGCTAACCCTCATTTCTTTAGATTTTGCTTTCAAGGAGCCAGACTTTTTTTTAGCAATCCTTTAAGTTGGTGTTGAGCAACAGCTCTCCTGATCGCCTTCTAGACAGCGCCTGCATTGACGTATCTTGGCATAATGTGCATAAATTCTTTAAAAAAAAGGAAAAAAGGGAATCTGCTGAGGAATCTGAAGAAGTGCAGGACAACAGAAAAGTGCAAAACTCTTTATATGAGCAGCATCGGAAAGTGATGTCCTGAAGAAACACGAAGGGGGGAAACAAAGGTTAGAAAGTACTCTTCATGCAAAAGGAGAAAAGTTTTAGGAGTTTGGCTGAAATTCAAACCAGAAGAGCAAAGTTTAACCTCAGGCTAAGCAGCACTAACACATGCAAAGCATTAACGGAGCAGCTAAGCTCATCATGCAAGTTTTAAACTGACACAATCTACAATTATTACTGGCGTGAAATAGCTTAATAAGGATCCACAGACTCTTAGTGGTGAGATGAGGAGTCAGGTCTTATGGTTTTTGGTACCTTCATGACTTCAAAAAAAAAGAAGAAAGAAATCTAGCAACATCATGAGGTGGCATGAAATTTTAAACAAAGCCATCTGATGGATTTAACTTCCACACTAAAGCATCACTTTGTCTAATCCTGTCTGATATTTGGTCCTCTCTGCAGCACCGTACTCTGCTGTCATGCAGCGAAGCCACCAGTTATTCAGAGGCAAACCCTCTCCAGAAACTCTCAAACAAAGGCTGAATTTGTTTTCTTTACAAAGTTAAAATAACTTCTCAAAGGCTGGATCTGAACCACAGGATAAAAAAGGGGGATGATAATGGAAAAGCAAGCTGCCTCGTGCTTTTTCACTGAAATCTGTCTGGAAATGAAACTTTTCTGTCAACATGTAAACTAGCAGAGGAAAACAACAGGAACACGCTGACAGAGAAAATGAAATGGGGACGGTCGTTCGCTTAGATTCAGACTGATGGATGAAGGTCTAGTTAACCGCTTTGAGGGGTCAGATCCAGTCTGCTCGCCTCAATCGGCCCAGATGGCCTGGTGTCCGACTAAGACTTGTAATGTTTGTAATCTCATCTGGGCCTGATTGCTGTGACACCGCGTAAGCAGGCTCAAATTGAATCAGACCCATTTGGGCTATCAATTTCCTGTCCCAGGCTTTTGGCTCAACCTGATGGGTGGAGTCGAAGAGGGTCCTCAAGAGAGAAGAAAAGAAAGAGGAAGAGAAAGCCTCCTGCTAATGAATGAACTGGGTTTAAAATCAGAAAAAAAGGTTTAAACTAAATTTGCTCTTCCAAGTGTGCGACTTGGAGGGCTCCTATTCGGGGGGGAATGTGAACAGACAGTGTTTTCCTTACCAGCAGGATCATTAAAGCATTGCTCAAGCAAACAGGAAGCATAGTGGAACAGAGCAGAAAATAATTTCCTTCGCTTCAGAAATAAGCAGCTGGAAGAAGAAAACATGTCCGCTGATCTCCGGCTGAACCTTGTCCAGGTCAACTATACAGCCACGGAGCATATGAGTACACGCTACAGCTGTCTTACAGGGATACTGTAAACGCACACAGCGCTCAGCTTCCTGTGAAAGGAAAGTAGGAATGCTTGCAGACCAAGACGGCATGAGAAGGAGATGGGGGATAATCCGGGGAACAGATGTTTGGGAGCGTATCGCGGAGCGCTCACTACCCACAGGGCAGAGATTACATGGATGGAGGTGCTAACAGGAATAAGGAGGGCCAGAGGTGGGTGATTAACCAACACTCACCCACGACGGCTGGCCGCCACATGATCCTCAAAGGTAAAGGCAGCGACTTTTGTTTAGCCACATGTATGAAAAGAGAGACACGCTGCTGCTGGAGGAAAAGCTGGGATTGCAAGGAACTCATCGCATCAGCAATCCATTTGGCAAGAAGAAAGCAGGGGTGTGAATCGCAGCAACTCCCGATTCAATTCGATTCCGATTCTTGGGGTAACGATTTGATTCTGTATCAATTCAAGCCGATCTTAGTTCACATTCAATCCCCTTTTAGTAACAAAACATGCTGATAAACTCTGTTCCTCTATAAGCCAGAAACAGCTCTGAGGAATTGTTTCATTAGTTGAAAGAAAACTGATCATTTTCATCCAAAAACAGATTAAACTTAGCTCACCTGGCAAAGTTTAACATGTCTTTCTCACTTAGCAGCAGCTTTAAAAGTCAAGCTAATAATTTGTAGCATTTTAAAAAATTGATTCTTGAAAATTTTGATACGATTCTGAATCTTGATGAACAAGACTCTGATTAAATGTTACCTGTGCTTCGTTAGTATTAAAGAAAGAGGGAGTCGTTAAAACTCCAGCCTCTGCAAAAGCTGAATGAGACCTGATGAGACCATTTGCGGAGGCCCAGCGTGCAGAATCGTGCCATAAAACCAGCCTCCTGAAGCCGGGCTGGACAGCGGAGAGCTTTCGGATGTCTCATTGCGATTTAAAGACCGAGGACACAGTCAGCCATGGGTGAACGTCTCCTGTTCCCCCCTGTGCTGGGAGAGCTGCCTGATAACACGTTCTGACAGGCACCTCTCCTCTGCACAGAGGTTAGCAGCACACACACACACACACACAAATGCCTCGCAGAGCATTGGAAACAATTCCGAGGAGAAACCCCCCCTCATTCAGGAGAGTACAGCAGCTCCCCCGCAACGCAAAAGAGTCTCATGCGTCTTTTGCAAACCTCGTCACAGGTATTATGGATTTCATCTGGTCCGTCAGGTTCAGTGGGTTCACCCACTGAACAGCCCCACGCTGTTACTGTACAGTAAGTGTGTCCATATGCCCGGGCTAACTGGGATTTAAAGCTTTTAAGTGCATAGCAGTCTCCAATCCCAGCCATGGTGGTGCTGGTTAGAGGTACTGGGCAGCCTCTCCAGTCCTTTCACACTCATCTTAATGAACTTTGAACTTTTTTTTTTTTTTCTCAAACCAAAGGGCCGAGGTTCTACCTGGAGCCATCTATCAGCCACAGGAGACAGGCCCTGTCCCTGAGGGCCTGCTTAAGAGCAAGATGGGGGGTGGGGTGGGGGGGTGGGTACATCTGGTAAAGGGGTGTCTGTCTGGCCACCGGTGCATTAAGCTTTCTGCTGGACACACCACCAGAACAAAGGCCGGCTGTAATGTGGCCCCACACAACACACAGATGAGGTCAGTGTGAAAAGCCTCGGCTTGGAGCAAGAAATGATTCACCTTTATTTGCATCTGAGAAGCGGCGGCACCTACAGAGCTGAGTCATTCTGGGAAATCTGCTGCCGCTCATTTCGTCTGATGATCAAGTCTATTCGGGTAATTATAAGATTTCTTTTTGAGTCTGCATCTTTAATTGTCTGATGATGAATAAGCTGCAGTGCTGAGTCAGGGGGCTGCAAAAAACCCACCTGATGCAATCACCTGACGGCATAGCACTGACCAGACTATTAGACACGAGTGACCCCAGAAGGCCGGTCCTTCCCATCAGCGTGCCGGCTGTCTTCCCAACAGCACCGCGCTCATATCTCTGCTGCCGCCTGGCTCTGATCTCAGCTCCAATTACACACGACTGCAGTCACCAGCCATCTGCGGTGAGCTATTACAGGCTTTTATGTGACAAGGAATTATTACAGTAGGCGATCAGAGCATATCGACGATTGTTAAACGATAGCGCTGCCATGAGGCAACGGTGACGGCAACCGCACTCCTGCATTTCTGAGAAGTGGCACAGCGAAGATTAAAGGTCACCGCGCTGAGCAGAGGCTGGAAGCTGAGGGTTGCTGGGCGCGACAGCAGAGCTCTGCAGTCAGCTAAATGGAAAAGGAAGACGGTTCCTTTAAAGCCACATACGTGGCCATGCACACACACACACAGACACACACATTTCTGTGTCCTTGAAAGAAGAGCAAAGTCAGTCACAGTGAGCGAGTGTCTCCATCCTGCAGTGTAGCAAAGGTGCACAGTCAGACTACTGGCTGGAAAGCTGTTAGCATGAGCAGAAGCCAAAGCAAGCTTCAGAAATATGCAACAGTGTTCCAGTTACAAACACACACAAAATAAAAACCAACAAACTAGTTTATTCATTTTAAAGTCATTATGCATTGACAAAAGCAGTCTGTAGAAAGGTAGCAGAAAGTGTTAACAGTGGATATAAAAGTCGACCAGCTGCCTAAAACATGGATACTGTAATCATCTGTAAGAAGGATTCAGAGAGAAAATGTGGAATTATTTACATTTTGGCATCATCTGTTCTCAAGTTAACCTCAGGTAACGTGTGGTATCGCCTCATTTCGATTGCTGGCTCCTGAATAGAACTTAATCATTATCATAATGTGGCAGAATTCGTGCTTTCAGCAGAGATTGATTTTTATCCACTGAATCCATCATTTTGTAACACAATAAAAACTTTTGATTTGCATTACTAGATGATTGTGAGACAGCAAATATTTATAATTTATCAGACAATTAAAGATGCAGACTCAAAAAAGAGCTTTACAACACATTTTAGACTAACTGAAAGCAACAAACTCAGGCTGTATCACACACCCATTTTTATTTTCCCCTTCTTATTCACTAAAAGCTTATTTTCTTCCATTCCCCCCTGAGCAGTAAGAAGTTTTTACCATTGAGACTTAAAACGGGGGGAAGTAATCCTAACGTGATGCCTAACTGCACGCCCTGCAGAGCCATTTAAATCACTTTTAATCTCATCCGTCCAACGCAGAAGGTACACAAGATTTACAATCATTGATTTAAAATGTTTATAGTGAAAAAGGTTTAAAAACTAATATTTCACTCATCTGCAGGTTCCCCTCCCCTCCCTCCATTTATCCAGTTGGCAATAAGCTTCTTAAGTGAATCCAAAAAGAATGACTTATCTGCGTCTGAAGGTTCTTATACAAATGTTCTCAAATCAAGGCCCGACCGCATCACCGCCTGCCAGTGACATAATTCCTGTAGAAAAATATTTTCACTTTTATCCCAGACTTTTTTTTTTGTGATGCTGGTACAGCTTTAATATCCACATCTGCTAAAAAAAAATTCTGACAGGGGGAAGGGGAAGGTTACAAAGAACTATGAAGCATGGAGATAGTTACAGTATGGAGGTATTGCATCTAAATAAGCCTTTATCGCTTTATGCAGCAGATCAAACTAAATCTTTGTTTAAAAATACTTTTGACTGAGTTGCAATTAAAGTGATATACTCTCCATCAGGGGTGTCAAACTAATTTAGTTCAGGGGCCATATATGGTACAATGTGATCTGAAGTGGGCCAGACCAGTAAATTAACAATATCATAATCTCAAAATAATGAAAAATTTCCATTTTCACCTTTGTTTTAGTGTAAGGAAGGAATTACCTCGTTTAATGGTCTACACTTATAAAAAACACAATGAGCAATCTCAATTTTCCTAAAAAAAATATTTTGCCTTGGTTTCACATTTACATTTAATTAATTTAAATGTTTGTGTTTAATATTTTTTGAATAGATTAATAAGATCACATTTGTTAATCTTCAAACAAATGTATATCAGCATACAATAAATTCAATTTTTATTTTTAATTTGTCATTTCTTATTAACACAATTTACTTGAGATAAAAACCTATTTTATATTATTTTGAACTAAATTTTCTTTCATATTCATTTATTTACGCATTTACTTCATTCTAAATATTTGCTTAACCAGACGGGTATTACAACTAACAGATCACAATCATCTAAAACCATCACAAGTCATTTAATTACAGGTATCTGGAACTAAACATCCTAAAAACATCCAGTATTTCACATTTTGATTGTAACTTTGACCAAATTCATTCTGCGGGCCAGATTGGACCCTTTGGCGGCCCAGTTTCCGCCCCCGTGCTGTATGTTTGACATCCTTACTCTACATATAATATTGGATATTTGTTGTTGATAGTAAAATTGTAACATATACAGTAGCTCTATATCAGTAATTAAAGCTTTACACTCTTTCAGTCAAAGAACTAGCAGTCAGAATTTCAGTCTTTTATCTGGCTTGCATTGAACTGGATCTATTAAGCCTGGGTGACCTCACATTTTCAGGCTGACTCTGCCTCAGGCAGACAATCAAAGTGCCACAAAGCTTCAACTTCAGCAGCAGCAGCATCTGACCAAAGCAAATGATTCTTTAATTGCCATCACAACTTGTGCAAACTAAAGAATTTGGACCGGGGCAGCTCAGCGGTCCCATGGTTCCCGGCCATCCACAGTGCCACATATTATGTCTGCATCCAGCCACCAGCCTCGGGTTGCAAACAGTCCATTTATGAAAGACTTCATGTTTGACTCTCGTTTGGAAAAAAACAACATCCCGCAGCAACGCAGTTAATCAGACACTGTTATATGTTTTTGTGTGAGCAGATGAGTGCTGAGAGCAAGATTGCAGATGTGATGAAGCCATTTTGGAGAATTAAGCTTAATTTATGTCATGCTGATGTGGCCTTGTAGGTTTTTTTGGACTGAGTCACTGATGTTTACAGCTGGATTTTAGATCAAACCGTTTTCCAGGCTTGGCAGAATGTATACATTAACATAAATAGTTGATTAAATGCTCTACAGTAGGATCTCCTAAATCATTTTTCCAACAACAATAAGACTTTATATGATAGCAGTATTTTGGACACAATATTGATAGCTTAAGTAAATATAATCTAATATTTTGCCACTCTTTGTGCATTTATTATTTAAACCATGTTAGTTAAAGGAGAAGTCCACTTTTTTGCAAGTGGGGCCTTAATTATGATGTAAACTGAAGTGTACTTGACACCTACGGTACTTTTTGGAGATTTGGATCCTTCCCTGAGATATTAGTTTCAAACGCCAAACACCAAAACGCCATACATGGAACAGTATTGGGCGTGCGTTTGCGATACTAAATCAGTTAAAAATCAGCTATTTGTTAAAATGTCTGTGTAAAGTCTGTGTAAGGAGGAGG
>JAVQJG010226248.1:0-35703 GCA_036024015.1 Craterocephalus amniculus
GAATGAATGAATGAATGAATGAATGAATGAATGAATGAATGAATGAATGAATGAATGAATGAATGAATGAATGAATGAATGAATGAATGAAGGGACATCTGACAGTTATTTCTCGCGAATTCCCCTGCTGAAGTATAATAAAATTAACTTAAAGTATGCACAAGTTTAAAATCTCTATAAAAACAGTATTGTAGAGTCATGCCAAGCTAACGTTTTACTAAACTGAGCTGTCACTTCCAAATTGACACAACGCCAAGTTATGTTAACATTTACAGAAGTAGATGAGCTGAGCACAGTAAAAAGTGTAGCATGATATATCTACACGAGGGAGAGAAATATAAGACCCGAGATAAGAGTAAGAGGGACAGTAAAGAAGGCATATTGTGTGAGAACAGGACCATTTATTTCCTGGATGCTAGCTAACACAAGCTAGCTGTTACTAGCCTAGTAGCTGCTAGCCTGACAGGCCTGCCTTGTATATTTAGGCAGCAGTTTTAAACTGACGGCGGAAACCAGAACATAACATAACAAAGCAGCCAGGCCACGTTTTCCCCAGTTCTCTTAAATGCAGCTTATGTCAACATAAATTCCCGGGATTTACCTGTTGGGATGTGAGCTCAACGTGCAAGGCTCGAGAGGATGAAGCTCCAGAGTTGGTGACAGAGGCGGCGGGTATCGCAAGAACCCGACCGGTGTTGGAGTTCATCCTCTTGTCCGCATCTAGCGCGTCCCCTTCATTCAACAAAACATCGCATCCTCAGCACATGAGACACTCAGCTAAAACTTCATGAAGCTCCGGGCAACCACTAGAGGCATGCAAGCGGGGCTGTAAGTGTGGGTGAAGCTCCACAACTGCTGTCAGCTAACCAACGGGACGTAAACAAAGTACAGGCTATTTTGCTACATTCGATTCGGAAATCCATCCCCGGTTGGGACGTACCTTACGTAGGGTTCTGATTGGCTGAAATCAACGTACATCAAATAAAGGCGGGGCTTATTTCCATAACATTTAGTTTGTATTGGTTGTTTAAGCTGTCTGTCAACTAGGAAATGTGTCAAATCTGCAAAATATGAGGAAGTTGCATAGAGCAGCGTGACATGCAGGTGACAGTATAACGCTGTGTATCCAGGCCATTTTCATCTACTCTCCATTAAAGCAGAAAAGAAAAAAGAGCAAGAAAGGGTCATAAACGTTTCACTATCACAAAATTCAGTGTCACAGTTGGAACAAGTTTGTAGAGTCGTGCTTTGTCGAATAGGTATTTCAATCTTGTGGTAATCTTTTGATGAACTGGTATGTAGTGACAACACTTCCATCATATTTTGTCAAATGCACAATGTCACACATGAATAAATGTATAGAGAAGATACATTTTTAATAGAAAATAGAAGTGCAATTTAATAATCAACCATCGGGGGGCGACTTCAGCCACGTGCAGCTGTTGAAACGGAGGGCAAAAGACTTTACTTTTAGTATTGATTTCTGCATGTTTTGTACATTTAGCCCCATCCTCTTTCAGAACCTGCTGATCTGTTTGTTTCTAAAAGGGTTCATATCAATACTAACCAGTTTTCTGTGGTCACATAAAAGTCTGTTCTTTTCACTTTACTTTTATTTTCAAGGATCCACAACAGCTTGTTGTATCCAAAACATTTTCAGTTCCATAAAACATGGTGCATTGTTAGTAGATTCATACATCACAATGCTTTACCCGTCCTAAGCCTATGTGCAGTAAGAATGCTCTCAGTTTGTCAAGGAGAAATTTGAATAGAGAATAAGGCAACAAACTATTCACACTCTGCTAATGTTTATGTACAAAAGCTAGTGTAGTTTACATGTGATGTGTGCATCAACAAGTCACAGTTTTCTGAAATAAAAAACATCAGTCTAAGTCATGGTGGTTTCACAATGCTATAGGCCTATAGTCTTTATCAGCTGAGACCATCAGGACATCTGTCAGAAAGTCCTGCAAACCATAGCTGCTACTTTGGTCTCATCATATGAAACTCAAGAAGAGCATACTCTTGCACAGGAAATTTATTAATAGAGAGGCAACATTATTGCCGCAGCACATTCAGCTGGAGTGAAACTCTCAGTGGAGAATCGAGAGTTCTCTGTACATCGCCCAACACCTTCTGCCCCCTCATCGCTGAGCCAATCAGAGAAATGCTAAGCAGCCAGAAACGTTTCAAAACCCACAGAGCTCCGTATTTGGTAAAAGCCGCAAACATTTTCACAATCTTCTGATTTCATCATACCCTTGATTCATGTTATGCCTTCAGTAACGGTGGCAGCAGAGCAGCTCCTGAGCGGCTCTGAGTTTTTCTGGTTGGCTCAGCTTATTCACTGCCAAGAATGACTTTTTCATAATTGAATAAAGTCGGGCATTTCATTAAACCATTAAGGATAGAGAAATGCTTCATGTGTTTAATGTAAATTTAAATTGTGGAAATGTGGAAAACATGACGTTTAAAAAAACAAGACAACACACACACCACCTGAAAACATACAAAAGTTTAATTTAAATATTGGCAGACAGATGATATCCTTTATCATATAGGTATGTGTTGCTATTTTATTGCCGTCAGATTTATTGCACACAGAGATTACACTGCTCTTTAGAAGTAGTCGCAATGGTCAGACCAAAGGAAATTGCTCTTCAACATGAAAATCCAATCATTTACTGCCAATCTTCCTGCCTATTGACATTACATGACACAAGCATAGTTATTCTGATGATTCACAGAATAGATTCTACACAAACCATTGCAAAAGGAAACAACCAGAGGCACTCTCAAATATTGAATAACTTAATACCAATAAGGAATTACAAGGTGTAACCCCTTCATTCTCTATGATCACACCCAAGGTCTTGTTACTGGAATCATCAAATATCAGGCTTTTAACCCACAAAAAACGTTATCTGCTTCAAATGTCGCTCAAAAACTTGCTATAAAGGCTTGAAGAGATTTAAGACAACCAGAGTTCCTTCTAGAAGACATGGATACCCGAATGATTCAAAGAAGGGGAATAAAGCCAAGCAGCGCAACAACCCTCTTGCTAAAAGAATCTCATGAGGCAGATTTTTTAGACTAAATCTTTCGGAAGGTAGTCAGCATGACAAAAAGTGCATGAGGATTATTCACCGAGGGACAAGCACTGAATAAGACTTTTTTCCTCTCTAAAGAATACAATTAATACTTTATGGCTTTATACGATCACAGGCACATGTGTAATGTCCATTCACAATATGAATCCACCCTGCAGAATACTTACACTCGTGAGTGTAGATACAGTAGAAATCAATGCTTTGTGGTTTTGTCTTTGGCTCAATTAACCTCAAAAGCTTATCAAACCAATATTAAAGTAGAACCTTCCATTTGCATTGTTTGTGCGTTCAGCTTGTAAGAGGGTGATAAAGCAGTTAAGGATGCGTCTATGAAAAGGTAAGAGAATATGTGCCAGTGTCTTTTAAGTCATAAGATCCTTACAGCTCCATCTGGTGGAGTTCACCCTCTCCTGCATTGATGAGACAGTCTAAACGTGACTTGAGAACTGAAAGGCACAGCATTTAACGTGCGATTTTGTGTAACTTTGTCCAAACAAGAACAGTGAGACGCCTCTCTTGAGAAGGAGCTATGCTTGCATGAGTGGGCGTTTAAGACACAGCAGTAAGCTGAGATTTCTTAATCAAAGTGTCAGTATGTGTGCAGTTTGCAGTCCAGAGGACGAACCAGCCACCACGGCAGAATAAGCTTCGGGTGGGTGGGGTTGTAGTGGGGGGTGCTGCCACCGTTCAGAGCCTCCACAGGAACTCTTGGTCCTCTCACTGGATGTGCAGGATGTCAGTTTCTTTCAGGCCAAAGCGGGTCTTGTACTTATCAAAAAGGCACTGAAGGGACTTAATGTACATCGCATGGTAGAGATCCACCGTCTCCTCAGTTGGATCCTCAATTTTTGGCACTGTGATTGGCTCCCCAACTGAAACAAAAACACATCAGGATTTTTTTTAAAAGGAAAAAAACATTGTTCACATGTTGACTTTGTTTTGTAATAAACTCCAAAATTCTCCAAACACAGAATAAATGTTAGATTATTTTTTCATGATTAAAAATCTAATGACACATTCAAAATTAGTCCATAAGATAAACTTGCCTATGGTGGTGATAGGCTTGCAGAAAGGCACAATTCCCCATGAGTTCTCGAAGAAAAAGCCGCATCCGTGGAAAAGGCAGGGGGCAAAGCCCAATATCTTCTGTAACCTCCTTTGTACAGCTCTCCAGGGGGTGCCCTCTTCAAAGATCACCTGCTTGTAGGCGTCGTTCTCTCCAAAAGAGTATACAGGAACCAGATCGGATCTAAAGAAGCACAAAGGAAGTGACTTAGCAAAAACATAAAAAGTAGTTTTAGTCTAGAATTTGATGCAATAAACGTTACAGCTGTGGCAAAGAAATGTATTTAAAGAAAATACAACTATCTGGAAGATTCTGCATCAGGAAATTAACTGGTGATAGGTAAGAGGGTCAGGATTTGGTATAAAACAGGCATTTCTCAAGTCAAAGTCATAGTCCTTAGAGGCATGGATGGGAGTTCAATGTGCATGAGCTAATCTTAGATAGAAAGATGTTGGATACATGTGTGTTAACTGAGTCATCACAAACTGCTTCTGTTGCTTTATTTTCCCTTTTTTATAAGAAAAACATAGATACTCTCCATGCCAAAGATGCAAATGTGTATAATGTCTATTTGGAGAAGTACTATATGTGCTGTCATTATGAAAACAGCTAAGGCTTGTAGTCATTTCAGCAGGGCTGTGCTGCACGTGCACCGCTTCCAACAGTGTAGCTTCATGCATAGTGTGTGTGCTTAACTGGCCTGCTTGTAGTTCATATCTGCCTGCTACCAAAAATGTTTGGCTTATTAAGAGAAGGACAATCAGATTATGATCACTCAGTGACACCTGAAATTTGTATTTGACAAGAATGGACAGAGATTCCTCTGAAAAACAGACATTATTAGTATCCGATTCGTCATTCCCTAAACAAAAGAAAATTGGTCTAAAAAAAGAAAAAAAAGTGAAGTAAAGCAATAACAAATTCTCCTTTCCCCTAGTATGTTTTGCTGCATTGGATCAAATTCTAGATAAGACAACATTTTTTGTGTGTTTTAGAATACTAAATTTATGAGGGATAAAGGGTTTGTATATAATGAACAAAAACTGAAAACATTTCAAAACAAAATCAATACAGAAAAAAAAAGATTGGAATAAATCAAATGTTAGATAATTTAATAACAATAATGGATAAAAATACATGATAAATTAATAATTTATAATGAGTACATAAATAAGAGTCAATAAAATGACATTTATAACCAAAACACAAATAAAGAGATTAAAATAAAAAAATACATGTGCAACAACAGAAATATCCTATTTGGAAAAATAATTAGCTAATTGGCCCTAGTTTAGCAAACGATTTATGTTATATGCTTATATAACAAACAATATTCACGCTGACCTTTTTTATTGTTATATTACAGCCCTATCTTTAAATCTATTAGGCTTATCACAGTAGAGGCCTCTGTGACAAATGTGTGAATTTATTGCATCTTTAACCTGCCGATATGCCAAAATGACCTCTCACACTGCTGTAAATATGTGAAAGGAAGTTTGTTTTATTTTCATGAGTGAGACTTGCTGTTTGCAATGAACAGACTGAAGTCACATAGGCACACTGTTAATGAAAGCTCATTCTATATTCAGCATTATTCTGGGAGGAGGGTGGGAGCAGTTAAGTTTTTGTATTAGTAAGGCTTTACAATTATGCAAGGATATTACAGCAATCTGGAAACTGTGGATTTTAACTCCTGAAATCCACCATAATATGTTGGCAAACTTAAAACTTGACATTAATACAGAAATGATAATAATGATGGATTAGAAATACATTTTACACTTTATTGCAGAGGGCACTAAAGGCATTGGACCCATTATCTGTGCACTCCTTCATACTTGGTGATGGCTACATGTAGCCACGGACGAAAGCTAATGCATGCCAACGACCTCTTGGACCACCACTGAACCATTATACTCATTCATCCACCATCGATGCAGACACTGGAGGCCAGGAGGGTGACAGCAGATGGCTGAAGGAGTGGGCTTCAAACCTTTTAGCCATTGGATTACCTGCTCTACCACCTACTAATGTAGTAGAACCATTATTAATAAATGGCTTTCCTTAACTATCTGACTTAATGTTTTGAAGAATGAAGAAATCATTAAAAATTATTTTACCAGGGTTATTGATTTTCTATATCAGCCAACTTCAAGTAGTTGCGACATCATCTGTGTTTTACAAACACGGAAAGAAAGTTGGAGGAATTTCAGAAAGCGTCCAGAGCAACCAGAATTCACATTCCTGGCTTACATCGGCTAAAATGCTAACCTAGTTGTTATGAATGAAGGCCTACATAACAGAATGCCTTTCCCTGCCAGCCCTAAGCTCATTTGGCCAAGGTGCACCCAATGATATGATAATCCTCTGCTGTATTTAAGGGGGAATAAGGCTTGTTTAGGCTAGTGTGTAAAAACCAAGGCTAACTTGCAGAGCAGTAATAGTGATTAATGTAAAGCCGAGGGCAGCCCAAGACATTCTAACCTCTTTGAAAGGGCACTACAAGCCACGAGGAGCCCAAAGTGGATAACACCAAGCACACTGAAAAGATTTGGCAACGCCATCTCTAAGGTAGTTTTAACCTTTCCGGGAGTAATAATCTAGGATTTATTCATTCTAATGAGTCCCCAGAGGCAAGCGAATGACATTTCAACTTTCATAACAGATTTTGTCAAGGTTGTGTTTTGTCGCCAAGAAGTGCACGTGTCTGTCTAAGTGTTGTTGTGCAAGCTCACCCTTTCTGCAGGGCCAGCCTCACGAAGCCTTTCCGGTTCCTCAGGGTGACAGAATTCATGCCAGGCGCGCAGTGCAGAGACTCAGCAGCCCCTCCGACAACAATGACCACCGCATTTCCCGTCCCATTACAGGACAGCAAATAGTCAATAGAGTTCCTATTTACTGGGCAGATACCTAAAAGGTCAGAAAAGATAAAAATATGATGATAACTGCAGCTCTTCAGATAGTTAGATATGATATAGTAACAACAATGCAATGGAAGACTTGAAAGAGGGACTAATAATGGGATATTTTCCAACAACCGTTGAGCAGCCTACAGTAATTTAGTGTATCTATTTACATGTAGGAGCTGTGGGCAAAGAGCAAACAGCCCCACTGAGTAGTTTAAGCTGCACGTATCAGTGGAATCAGCAGATCCAAGCAAACAGAAGCAATTCCAGCTGTGCAACAGGACAAAGGTCTCGTCACAGACAAACACGCTTATCAACATCAAATATTTCAAGAACTCCTCGGCTTTTCCAAATCACCTCACCTCCAGACATCAGGTAGTCTCGCAGGACGGGCAAGCGAAAGTTTCCTGCCAGGGTTGCCAGGGAGGGCTTGATGCCGGGGAATTTCTTAGAGAAATTCGTGGCCTCCGTCCCAAAGTTGCAGAAAGCACCGAAACAGAAGATGCCGTGCGGGTGGTAGCCGAAGATGTAGTTCCTGCTGGGCAGCAGATCGTGGGTTTTGATGAGCTGGAAGACATGAAAACAAAAGATGAGGGAAGTGACAGGAGGTTTAAAACAAAAGATGGGACTGTATGTTACCTTATACCCAGTGGGAGGTCATGTTTGCGCATGTATCAAAAGTGCTGCACAGTTTCAGGTATGCGGCACACCACTGACTGGCGTGCCATTGTTTTTCCTCTTGCCAAGGCCAGAGAAGAGGCATGTTTTTCATGCTTGTAGATAATTTAAAAACTTCCAAAGGAAATCTTAGAGGTAGACTCAAAGCAATCTCTTTCAACTTAGATGCAAATCAAAACCAAGATAATTTAAACAAATACAAATAAAAAATGGGCGATTACCATTTTGGTGTTTTCATGATTGTTTTGCCACTAATTGTTATGGTCATCTGCTTTTGGAACCCAGATTTGATCAGAAACAATATGCAGTATGGATCTGGACCTCAGCCAGGTTCTCAGAAAAAACAGACATCATTATCAGCTGAAACCAGACAGAGCCCTCCTCTGCCTGCTCAAGCACAATCATAAAATAATCAGCCAGTGTGCATATGCTGTGCACCTGTTCAAGCCAGCTACAATGAACTTTTAACTTTAGGTATCATTTCAAGCTCTGGCCGAAGCTGTAAATGTGCATGATCCCGTAAGAAAGTGCACTCAGATTTGCAGCGCAGGCCATCACGGTGTGTACACAAAGCCTCCATAGTAGCTGGTCAAACACAAGGGTTGCATAATCACATTAGCCAAAGCAGATCACATTCAAGATCCCCATAGTACCGCAGGTCTCCGCCTGGCTGCTGAGGCAGATGTGAGCCATTAAAGAGGAAGCATGGGAAAGGGGGGAGGGTGGGGGGATGTATATGATGTTTAAGACCTTGGACAGTAAAAGGAGAGCGATGGAGCAGAAAACATTCGCCGTCTGCTGCAAAGAAAGCAGCGATAAAACTGCAAAAACAGTTTTCATTAGAGTAAGATTCTGGGAACTCCGCAGGCTCAGACTTTGACCCGTTTCCTTCCAACACAGGAATAATTATCAGATGCTCATGTTAGATAGAAGACACTAAAACTAATCCATTCTGCAGCAGATGCAAGTAGGTCATTTCAGAGATGTGAAGAAACATCTATTTTAACATCATTTTGACAGAAAGCTTGTGATAGAATTAGCAATTATGACATTATAAAAATTTCCTAAGCAAGACAAATATGATGGATGGCAGCTGGAGACAACTGTCTGATCTCATCCACCCTCGCAGTAAAGCACATGCATGATACAAACAAAACAGATCAATACGATGAATAAAGTTCAGCTCCCATTTCAAATTCACTGAAAACTCTGGGATCTGTGTGAAATCAGAGCTCAAGTTTCTGGGAGCTTTAAAGTTTTCATTGAATTATATGATTAATTTCATCTTCACCTTATGTGCAGAATATGAAGATGTGAACTCCCAAGACACATTCATTTCTATTGGGGAAAAGCGTTTCTCGAGACTGGTCCACTGAGAGACAACAAATGCTACTTTACTGACCTAAATTAGAGCTTGAAAACAGAAGACTGCCATAAACCACTGGACTACTGGAAAGTTGTACTGAACCCTGAACCTTTGCATTCAGAGAAAAGACGGCTTCCTATGTCACTGAGGAAAAGCGCTTCCATGACAAGTTGAGGAAATCACATCAAGTGTTCAAAGTTGGAATATTTTCTTCATTGTAAACATTTCATAAAAGTTCAGTTTTTTATCTTAGCTAAATCAAGACTTGTGGCTGAAATCATTGTTTTAAGTTAATCAGTTATTTTGTTTGTTTCCCAAACAAACACTAAAATGAAAAACCAAACAGTGAAATCCAGTCTGGATGATTTCAGACAAGCTGTCATAAATAGATTTATAAATAATGTAAAGAAATTTTTAAATCCCTAAAAAATGATGAATGAATCTAGAGAATAAATCTGGAGAACGCAATGAAATCATTCAGACTTTCGCCTGATTGGGGCTGCGAGAAGCATCAAGTATCTGGAACTGTGTTATGTATCTCTGGGAGGGGTTTTTGCAGCAAAAAAATAAACTTATGACTCCTGAATATCCAGCCTCTCAGAGACCAATCTATTACAGAAAACAAAGAAGAGCTTCAACTTTCTCTCTGCTACCACCATCAAATTTCCTCTGCTTTATTTACTCAGAAAACGGCTATCGCAGCTCTGTCTCTGCTGATTCACTGACTCATCGTTTCAGGTCTAGCTTGTAAGAACCGATGATTCAATCAAACTATGATGACTGAAAACAGGCTAAAGGTGACATCCTTCTTTCAAACACACTCAGACTTTTACCTTTGGCCTTTTCAGACTCGCCTTAGCTACTCTCCCACCCTCTGCAGGCTGTGTGTACATGTGTGTGTTTTGCCCCTCAGTTAAAGTTACACACAGATATCTTAGGAACATCAAGTAGGACAAAGTCTCATACTAGAAATCGACGTCAAGCCATCATCATTAACACGGGACAAGGGACAGCAGACAGCTGATACTCCATCCCCCCAAGATAAGCCTTATCTACTGTACAATGTAAGACTTGTGCACCGCCAGCAGACTCCTGCAGCAGACTTTTCAGAAGTCATTTCCTTCCCAGCACCTCTACTTATCTCTCAGGATTTCACCTGGACATATTAACATTGATACACCAAAGAAATGCGTGCAGTTACCTACCCTGATTGGGAAGTAGTCTCGAAAATATGTCCACACTGTCCAGCTTCTGACCCATGAGGATCTTCTGCCCCCTGAGGAGAGGAAATTTTTAATGAGAAATTAGAAAATACCCCTAATACATTAATTCACTATTTGATTCACAATATTTGATCTTTTTCCTTAAACTACAATGCAAAAGGACTTTTAAAATGACTTATTTTGCAAGACTAATTGGACAAGTCCGTATAAAAAACATGACTTTTGTATAGATTGAAGGGTCTATTAATTAGAATTCATCAAAACTGTCCCTTAAAAGTCAACTATGAGGCTATAGAGCGTTTTTTCGCTTGACCTCATCACGTCATCAGCCTTGAGGAGACCCAAAATGATCATTTTTAAAAAAAGAAGCTGCTTTTTATTTCCGTGTCAGTCAATCGACAGTAAATTTCAGGCAACAATTTGTGGTTCTGTTTTCATTTTTAATGCATCCGACAATTTAAATTTCTCCAATATTAGAATTACATGAACAATAAGTAAAGACTTTCCAACAAAAACTGTTTCTGAAAACAGTATTTCTTTTTATGACAGAAACAGTGTCATAAACATAATGGAGTCCTTGTTTATATTAATAATGATTAAATAATTTATGCAATGCGGTGCCAGTGTGACAGTGTTAGTCAGTAGCTTACTGTAGTCATTAGTTTGCATCATACTGATAAAAGATTAATTCATGTGCACAAACTCACGTACACTCATACCCTCATGAACATACCGAATAACAGAAAAATACTAAGTCTTAATTATATTTTTCACATACTTTTGAACAGTAACCATTCTTTGACACTGTTTTTTATATTTTTTATGCATTTCTTGCCTCTTTTTGGGGTGTTCCAGTCAACAATGAGCCAGGCAGTGTAAATGGCAGCAATCAGCCAGCAATCAGTCCAAAACAAGTAGAATAACAGCACAGTGCAGGCAGCACCTGGAGAGAGAGGGAGTGGAATAATTCAAAGGTTGAGACAGCCAATCAATGGAGCTCTCAGAGGTGAAAAGACCTACAGGGGAAGTCACAAACAAGAATGCATGTAGCTTGATGTTTTAACCTTTTAATCTGAGACTAAGGAGCTAAAGCCTACACTCACCCAACGCTAAGAAGCTGAAGACCCACTGCAGCACAGAAATGACCTGCAGATGTTTTTCCATCTTGGACCTGCAGGGCCAGATCGCTGTTGGCAGGTCCTGTAGGGCGGAGAGGATGCTCGAGCCGGTGCCTGGACAAAAAACATGCAAGATGAGCCAAGTCCCCATGGATATGAATCAAACATAAACAAATATGAACAATAAACTCTTGATTAATTCAACTTCATGGTTCAGACAGCGCTTTCCCTCCAGGCAAGAATCTTGACCAGAGTTAAATCAACCCTCAACACTGCTCCCATACAAAATACCAGCAACACGTCCAGTAAGCCATCATGCATACTCACAAGTACTTGTTACTAGCCAGCCCAAACAAGAGAAGCCATGACGCTACATGTGAAAAGACTGATGGCTACCTGAGGAGCAGCCAAAGCCTGTGAAGCTCACACTGCTGGGAACCAATAAGGAGAGCAGCTCCCGTCCAAGAAAAAAAAGAAAACGGGCGTCTAATCCTTGCTGGGCTTACTGAAAATAACCCAGTACCTGGATCTGAAGGTAATACCTGCAAAGCATGATGCTGTGGTTCTTTAAGACTCCCAGTTACAAGACAAAAGTTGGCTACAACGAGCTGATGGCAAACTGCCTGAGAACCAGCACCCATGTGGAGGAAGATTAAACTGGTCACCAGGCAGGCAAACAGTCGGGTGGAGAAAGTAAGAGAAGTCTGCTTAACTTAACAAAACACTCCTACTTGGTGTAAAAAAAAAGTGGCATGACTTAACCAGGTAAAAATGTAAAAACAATGGCTACATTTAAAAAATGACATTTATCTTTTCTTTTCTCATTAGCAGGTTCCCCCCACCAGATGAACATGTGGAGGTGCACAAATGAACCCCAAACTGCCATTCACACAGGACATTTCACACTGCTAGGGACTTTGTTTCCACTAATAGCTCTGGTTTGAAAAGACCTGTAATTGGCCAAAATCGCTCTGGTAGGTTAGATATTCCCAAGTTAGTTCCTAAAATCAACCAGGAGATGCAGAATCCTATTTTCCATCCATATAACTTAAAATACATCAGGATTTTTGTTATTGATAAATTGAAAATAAAATGATAAAAAGAATTCACATCTAATTGATCAGACCAATGTTTAAAGAAATAAGTAAGTAAAGAAAAATGTGTCTATATAACACTTCTCACAGAGAAATCTCACAAAGTGCTTGACAAGATAAAAACATAAACTTACAATTTAAATCATTTGAGAAGTCGGCAGCCTGTGATGCTATGGTGCAGCTATGGTGAAGCTATTACATCTGGACTTGAGTGAGCTGAATAAGGTGGTAGTTGCTTGTTTTTTTTCTCCTTTTTTCCTCTGCATTTACATCTGCATTACTATTTTGAACATTTATAAATATACTGTTGATTTCTCTTCTCAGTAGCTTTGCTGCATTTACTTTGTGTGCTGTCCACTCTGGCTGTGAAGCGTTCAGATGAAGAAACTGATGGATTACAAAAACCACACATTATGTGTACATAAGCACTTATAGATAAACTACAATGACTGTACATACAGGGAACTTCCCAAGCCAAAAAATGAAAAACTTTGAAATATCTCCTTTTGATTTGATTATTGTTTTTAATTTAAGCAATTATGTCACCCAGAGAAGGACAAAGAGTTTCTTTCACTCTGCATGCTGGCTCTTAAGTTTTTCATCAAATATGAAATCACCTTCATATTTGCCTGACTTACTGAATAAAATAGTTTAAAATAATGCCTGAAGATCACAGAAAATGAATTGGTCTTTGTAATGAGTAAAATTAAACGTCCCAGTTTAACTTCTGCATAACGCAGTATATCAATCAGATGTCAAAGTGTCTTGTAGGTTTGAGTTACATTTAATTATCTGGCACTACCATAACAGTTACATAGACACGTTTTGATTTAATGTAATAAGACTGAATAACACCTCCACGACCCGACCCATGAGATGTTTCATGAACTTCCTCTGACTCACCCCCCCTCTTCGTTTTTTCTCCAGCGCTTCCCAAACCCGTCTTACCTTTAAGGACGCCGGAATATGCAGCAAGGATGGTCTTCATGGCTGAGGTTTCTTGGATGGTGAGCGCTGAGGTTTCTTGGATGGTGAGCGCCCAAATAATTAAAAGATTATACAAAACAAAAAACCTCAGATGTTCGCTGGCTTAGAGGGCTCCAACTCCACAGCTCACTCTGTCATGACTGCCTCCAACAGCAGCTGACTGAAGAGCGCAGCGGGCATTTAATCAGCGCGGGGAGGAGCCAGGAGGACGGAGGACAGGGCACAAATATGTATCAGCCTATTTTATTTTTATTTTTTATTTTAAAGGAGTCCGTGGGGGGTGGTGAAGGTGTCGCTGCCGCTCGGGAGAACACGTAGGACCACAGGTGGAAAGAGCTGAAGGACTAGCGCGTGCGCTGCCCCGCGCTGTTTGTATTTATGGGCTGAGTCACGTGGGGAAGGTGTCCCTGAAAACATGTATCGATCATTCCTAGTTCAGCTTTTCATCAGGTGGAGGTTTGGAGAGTTAGTTATGCTCAGGATCATGAAGCAGTGGAGTTAGTGTGGGGTGCCTAAGTCCAGCAGGATCATTAAAGGGGATTCTTGGGTGTCTGAAAACTATTACAGCTTTGAATCATTTAAAGTATCAGAAATTCTATTACAATTACTCTATCTACAGATTAGAAGGAATACTTATACTGAGTTAATACATAGAAAGCCAATGATCAACCAATCAGCCATGAGTGCAACTGTTGTTGCGCTGGGCTACTGGCTGAAGTGTGGCTCTATATTAATGGATGACTGAGGATAACCAAATTCTAAAGTGCTTTAAAGAGCAAAGAAATAACATAAAAGGACACAATAATGAAAATAAATTGAAATAACGCCATAGGTTAAAAACTGTTTCTCATAAAACAAAGTTGCAAAAAATACTGAGTAGCAATATAATAATAATGATTAAATGAAAATAAATGAGGATAAAACCAAGAAGATATTTACCTTGGTTCCCATGTTGATAAACTTGACAGGCTATCAATCAACTTTGTCCTTGTACCCCCACTCCCCAAAATCACAAAGTTGGTGTATTTGTATATAGATGGAAGAATCAAGCTTTTTTCTGGTTTTATGAAGGCTACATATATATTTCCTCTTTTCTTCCTGATGTTTTTGAGTTGTTAAAAATCATCAAGTTAAGAAGGTGATAGTTTCTTTTATCAATAGTAACCCTTTTCTTGCATATGTTTAACAAATGGCTCTTTATTTTTGTCCTGAAACTAGAAAAAATAAGACATTTGCAATGATCCTGTCATAGCCAGGTTATCATGATTTTACATATTCAGCTGTCAAATTCTACTCCTACTTAAATTCTTCTTTATCAGTTTCTAAATGGACTTCTCATGCCCCATGTTTTTTTCTCATATTGAGTGCCAATGCAACATAATCTACAAACAAACAAAAAGAAAAGGAACCCCCACGGGCTGTGTGTTGATCTCCTTGTATAACCCAGAATAAGACAACAATGTCCCAATCATATTGTGCAAAAGAATTAGTAGTTATACCGCCCTGTCCTCCTATAGAACCCGAAGGTCACAGATTGTCTGATCAGACAGAAATGGTCAAAATCCAGATTCAGACCGTGCTTTTACTCTGCCATCGTTCTCCATACAGCAACGTCTAAGCTTTTATGCCTGCAGGCTCACAATACCAAAGATTACGGGTAGTCTTTACAAATGCTCACTTGTATCCAGTGAAATCAGATTATCTATACTTCATAGGAACTTTTAGAAGTTTTTTTAAATGATTTTTTCAACCTCTAAAGTTTAAAAAAGGGTTTATCTTTGATTAATACTTTTCATTTATTTGTATTTCTGTTATATAGTCGAATTGTGTAATGTATTCTGTCTGCTATATGATATGACCAAATTAATTAATCATCACAAAAAGTTAATCATCACAAACATACACACAAACACAAACACAAAAACATACACACACATACACACACACGTATATGTATATATATACATGTATATAGATATATATATAGATAGATAGATAGAGGTAGATAGATAGATAGATAGATAGATAGATAGATAGATAGATAGATATACAGCAGCCTTCACCTTTAATGATTTCTATCAAATCCAATATCATTTCTGGTCTGGACTGGATGGGGAGAGGAGATACAATACACTTTGTACTGAATCTGATCTAAAACTGGTACTATGTATCTAATGGGACTGAGCAGTCTGGGACCATGTCCTTGACTTGAGGCATGCTGTTTATCATTTTTAGTCAAATATTTATACAGTTGATCTGTCTTCCAGCTTTACTTTGTGTACTGCTGCCCACTCTGATTGTTAGAGATTTAAATGTGCAAAACTGATGGAGAGAAAAAAACTTTAATGTAGCCAAACCCCTTAAATATAAATCCAGAGTATGATAAAGGAGAAAAATTCTTATACCGAAAAGTGAAATGTCTTTGCGAGATCATCTTCTGATTTCTGTAGTTTTGTATAAAGGCTTAATGTTACCCACAAGAGGAACTGAGAAGGTCTCTGTGGCAAGTATGTTCACTCTTCATGCTGGCTCTTATTAATCAGCTTCTACATTTTCATTAGCTACAAACAAAATCAGACTTACTTAAAACGTTAAGTAATGGTTGAATATCAGATGAAGCCAAATGTTCTTCAAAAGATACTTGCCACACCAAAGCCTGCTGCAGGTGAACACAAACAAAAGATGACAGGAAATTAACTAAAAAACAGCTTCCTTATATAAATTGAAATGTGATGTACATGTGGGGGGACCATTTAAAGATTTAAAAGAAAAGTACTCATGCTGCCTCTCGCCTCTGCTGATTTGTGCGATAGGCTCCAGCTAACTAAGCGGTACAGACAGTGAATCAATGAAAGTACTCGTGCTGCAGTGAGAAATTAGATATCATATCCAGTCTGTACTGGATGGCAAGAAAAAAAAGAAACTTTTGCACTTTTGTATCTGATGCAATTAATGACAAAACTGGCATGCACTGCACATCAAGTGGAAAACTGATGAAATCAGACACAGTCCTTGACTTGATGCTTGCTGTTGAGAAACAGTTGGACACATCAGTAACATTGTATTGCAGGTTTTTAATACTGTTTCTCATGCATTTTATATTCTTTCTTCTATTTTTGTTTGGATAGCACAACTAGTTGCTCGTTCTCAAGTTAACTTCAAAATGTGTTACATAACATCTGAATCAGTGGTTGCTTTTACATTACAAATTCTTATATAATTGCAGTTTCGTACACTGTATCTGTACATTATATCCCTTTATCTACTGATATAACTTTGTTATCATGCAAACTTCCTTTTTCATAATGTCCATGCTTCACACCACAGTAAGTAGATTTCTAGTTTTTGCTTCAACAAAAAATGTGCCTGTTTCTCAATTGGTATTCATCCAACGGGGATTCACCCGGACAATGTTAAGTCAGCCAATTCAGTTTACAGTATTAGGAAATATCAAAACTCTGCCATATCAAATAAAGCCAAAGCCAAAGTTCACAGACTGTCTTATAGTTTTTAAACCTGATCCAAAACTTTTAACATATCACATATATGGAAAACATCGAATCACAAACACGCACATGTAAATGAATCCGATGTTTCAGTGATTGATTAAAAAAATATTCTAATTGAAGGATCTGTGAAGCATATTTTCTTAGGGAGCAGGCCTTCATTTATGTTTTCTTTTCTTTTCTTTTTTTTTAAAGTCAAGATAAGATATGCCAGAGGATTCCATTAACGCAGGAAGGTCTTTTGTACTTTGAGCCAGTGTCTTGGAAAAATAAGTCAATAATGTTGTTATTCTGACCTCTTTTATGCCTACCTAAGAACACTCTGAGACCAAACAATGATAGTGGCTTCAAAGTGACCCTAGTGTCATCTGCCAAATGAATAAGCTCACGCTCTCTTTAAAATCCTTTAACAGCCATGTCTAAAGCACAGAAATGTATTCCCTTGATGATTTTTGTCTCACAGTTCTCCTGTAATTTCTTCAAAGTCAGCTTTTTCTGAGGCGTGCAGCCGTGCACAGATCTTGTCCTTATAATGTCGAAAGCATCAGGGCATTGTCCAGTCTGCCAGTAATTCATTTTGAAATATCAAAGCTGTGTAATCTCATACAAAACCAAAGCCAAAGTTCACAGACAGCCTTATCACTTGCAAACGTGATCCAAAACCACACTGGACATTTAGATCTGATAAAAACTTTTACTTTTCTATTATTAACCTTTAGAATTTAGAGATATATTTTCTATCTAGATTTTTTGACTTCCATACTGTCTAAATGCTTTGAAAAGTAAATATTTCAGAAAATATATGTAAAAGCTGACATTGAGCCCAGTTATGGTGACTTTAGCTTAGAATAGCAACTGACCCTCACCTTCTGTTACTTCCAAAGATTTAACCAAAAAGCTCATTAGTTTTAAGCTAAATCCCAAATTGATGTATAAATCTTATTTTAAGCACATATGAAAACCACGAGGAAAAACATGCCAAGTGATTACTGGCTTATCTGCTCGTTCGCCACCTGGTCAACACTGTGCAAGCTTGCTTGAGCAGTTTGCGTTTAAATTCAACAATTAAATGAAGTAGAACTCATAACAAAAGTCAATGTGCTTACTTTTTGGATGCTGGGTTAGCACGATTTTTTTTTTTTAGCATTGATTGATGTAGTTGTTCTAATTAAGTAAACTTTGTCCGGGAGATGTTACCTGTGTGCTATTTGAAATAACATTGACATATATGAGATAATTGATGTTGCAATGTGACTAAAAAGTTTGATTACATTAGTTGTTGGTGAATTTGACTTTATTAAGAAAAAGCACACAGAACTTTATAATATGTATTGCTAAAGGAATTGCATAAACACACTAACTAATTTTCTATCATAAAAGATGATTGATTGTGTTAAGGTAGATAAGCAAATAAAAGGCACTAACTTAGTGCGGCAAGGCAAGGTTATTTGTATAGCACATGTACTAGACAATTCGAAGGGCTTTTACAAAATTCTAAAAGCATTACTGATGGTGGGAAATTAAACAGTGGTTCCCGTCGCAGTTTACTCTTATGTCCAGGTCATTTAATTTATCATTGTGCTTCAGGTGTATTGCATCATTTGTTTGTCATCAGTCAATCTTGCTTTTAACCTTCCCAAATCTGCCTATTCAGCACTGTCCTCCTTGCCCTGATTTAACCCCCCAGTCCAGTTGGTTTAGCTCCACTTCCCACAAACCAGTCCTGACTGCCTGGATAACTGCCCCCAGCAACTCAGTGTGAGCTGCATCTTGTTCATGTCTCCACTCCATTTTGCAGTACAAAAATGCAAATTCCCAAATATACCTCACTACTGTTACTTACCTTACTTACTGTGTTTTAGCCTGGATTTTCTGTCCTGACTCTTAGTTTCTTGCAGGCTTTTGACTGAGAGACATGTCTTATTCTGATTTTCAGCCAAAAAGAAGATATTCATATAATTTGGATCAATATATTAATCATCAATGCACCGTAAGTCAAATCATTCAAAAAATAAGTAATATTACAGGTCAAATGCAGAGTAAATAATACTAAATAAAATTGTCCAATATTGAATAAAAAGTACAAGAGCATAGAAGTAAATTGTAATTGTGCTTCTTAGATAACAAAAGAAGGAAAATGAGTTTGAATGAGTTACTGAATAGCATTTTAAATGATCTGAGATTACGACTGCTTTTTGACTGCATGCTTCTATGATGTTGCAACCCAACTTCAACCTATTTTAGAAACCATCCAGCCTTGCATAAAGTCCCAATCCCCATAAGATTGCTTGTCGGACAATTGACAATTGAACACCCAGTCCTTTGGAAAAACAGCAGAGGACTTTGTGAACTCACTGGCCTTGCAAAACAAGCTTTTGTTGCAATTGCCTTTATTTTGTACAAAATTTTAAAGAGTCAATGCATCTTTTCTCATTAGCTTTATGTGAATGTGTGAAGGTTTAAATTTTTGGTTATTAATTCATAATATTTTCTATGCTTTTACTGTAATCCAGTTCAAAACTTTTTATTTTATATACTTTTTGGTAAAAAAAAAAAAACTCTTAGCAATCTATGATGCAGCATGGCTGTGACAGGCTGGTGTTCGGTGTTGCGATGGCAAGTTTCTGGACCCAATGAGCAGACAAGCTTGAAATGATTCACTTGTAAGAACTGTTCCATTGAAACTAAGCTGATGGTATGGCGTGCAGGCAGACGTATATGGTGTTTCAGCGCAAAGAATTGAACACACACTGGGACTTCGGGTGCAGGCGTGGCTTCATCACAGGGGAGTAAAGACAGTGATCCACAGGCAGTGGCAGTCCAGAAGACACAATTGGCTTCTTCAGGTTTTCTACAGGAATAACATAAGCTTGAACAGGAAAAGTGAACAAGACTATTTGAATCTCAAGACATGCAACACCAGATTTACCACTGGTTAAAAGCTATACAATGATCTAAACTGGCACTAAAAGGAGGAAGGACCGGTGTAGATAAACAACAGGGATGATGAAGTGATGAGTAGCAGCTGTTCTTCAGAAACTTACCAGAGCAGAGAAACAGCCACACGGGGAAGACACATGAAAAAAAGAGAAAACAGAAGGACAGACAACAGACTTGTGGCATTCAGAGCAACAAAAGCCAACAATGGTGACTCCTACTGACTCTCTGGTTTTATTTTGGCTTGGTTCCCCTGATTGGTTGTTCTCATAACCTTGATTGACAGGTGCTCCATCCAATCACCTGAACTATTTCTACACATTATTTCTACAGATGTCCCAGATTAGAATAGTGAAGTAAACCATCTGACACAGCAACCTAATCCTAAAGATGGCTGGAAATTCTTACCCACAATGAGGTCCAAAAATTTGTCCTAGACATCAGTCAGAAGGAAATGGTCCATGACAGATTTATTGTCTCTACTACCAGAGTGGAGAAAACAGGAGTCATTTTGCAATGTGCTGTGAAAATCCCTTAATCAAAGATGTGGAATGGGCGAACAGAATGTGTCGATATCAATAATATTGTGTAGTTGGACTAATCTGTAATATTGACAAAGCGAACAGCAAAATATATGCAACTGGGAAAGAGCAAAAACTATTACACAACATCAGCATATGTTCCCTGACAATACTATTTATATAGACGCATGTTAGAAAATTGTTCAACACGAGGGAGCTGACCTGGTTAAGTCCAAACAAGTCCAGTCCATCCAATGTGAACTCAATGGCCTAACAACTTTCAGCTCTGAAAATGCAAATGAGACTTAATCTGCTTCTTTAAAGTCAGCAGGGACAGCCTCACGTGTAGTTCTTGTGATATTTAACTGCCCATGTTCAGTTAAAGAGATGATTAAAACTGATAAATGATGGACCAGAAGAAACTAATACTTTGACTAATCTCTAAGTTACAACTTTAATTATTATTAAATATATCTTTAAATCAGTTATACAAAGCAAAAGTTTACACAACAGAGTTTTTAGATGAAGTAAAAACAATTAAATCTTTAAAAAATCAAATTGAGCCAAACAAATACAAACGATAAAGTTATTCTCATCTGTTATTTAAATGGTGCAATCAACCACACATTTCTGATGTAAGTTAAAATTAGTATTTATTTTTTACTGCGTATGAATCCTGTTTTACATACAAAGGCACATCAAATTTTTGTGTATTTTTTAATTGGGAAGCTCAGTGAGAGCAAATTTAGGTGTGCAAAGCTCAAAAGTAGCAGCAGAGCTTTACAAATAAATATTTCAATTCTCCTCCCTCACATGTTCGGTTTAGACAAAGTTCAGGTACGTGTCCTTGTCTACTCCGTAGTTGCATTTGTGTTCATCAAACAATTTGCTGAGTTCATCCATGTACACCTGGTGGAGGGCATCAAGTTCTTCAGGTGTTGGCCTCTCTTTCTTCTCCACCTTGATGGGTCGGCCAACTGTGAAGAGGATACAAAGTCCAGCATGCTCACTGCCAGTTCTTTATCTGTATCATAGTTTGCAAAACTGCATGAAGCAGTTTAAGGTTTGTTAATGTAATGCATTAATGCTGTGTATCATTCAGCTACAGAGACCTGCTAGAAATGTGCAAGAAGATACCCAAAGCAGGGTATCAAAATAAACCCAGCATTGCAAATGAAGTCATTGGACCTGCTACATCTAGTAAAGAATAAACCAACCTGCTTACTCACCTATGGTATTGATGGGTCTTCTATAAGGCATGAGACCAAAGGAGTACTGGAAAACCCCGCGTGCATGGAACAGAGGAAGGGATATGCCCATGACGCTTTGCAGACGCTCCTGTATCGATCGAAGCCAAGTTCCTCTGGGGTTTTCCACTTGATCAAACACCTCATTTTCTCCAAAGGAGAAAACTGGCACCAGGTGAGCTCTAAAACAATTCAGACAAAGAACATAGCTTGACTGGTTGTAAATTGCCATTTTTCTCCTTCTAAATAAACCTTATAACAAATGATGTGCTCTTTCTCAGGGAACTGCATGCATTTGACTTGAATAAAGCTCTTTTTTACAAGGTCACGCTCAAGCTTCAAGACACTTCAAAAGATTAACACAAACCGAACAACAAGGCTTCAGAGAGTCACTTCAAGGCTGCCTGCACTCACCCATTCTCCATGGCCAATTTAATGAAGCCTTTTTTGTTGGCCAGGAGCACATTGAAGCTTCCAGGGTGGGCATCAAGGGCTTCTGGGGCCCCACCAACAGCTATTGCAACGGCACTGCCACCACGCCGGCACCGGAGTGGATAAGTAGCGCTGTCTTTATCTGAGGGAATCAAACCTGCAAGGTTGTACGAGAAAATAAGTGAAATAATACCTAGAATCGTATATAGTATAACCATGACCTTAAGAGACGGATGAGTGGAAGATGGTATGACTCCCATCCAGACCTCCACACATGATGAAGTCTCTGAAGAACGGGGCTCTGAACCATAGAGGCAACATCAGCAGGTAGCTGGTGATGCCTGGAAACAGCTGGTTGAAGCCCGTTGCGTAGGTGCAGAAGTTGGTGAAGGCTCCTGCCACTAGTACACCATGGGGATGGAAGCCCAGGATGTAGTTGTGCCGAGGGTCCAAATCAGCTGTCTTCACCAACTGATGGAGAAAAAAGGCAACAAAATGAACATAAAGTGATCAATGATCTGATTGCAAAGGGTGTCCATACTGAAGTGGACATTCATGGTAAAACACTCAAAATGCCCAAGTGAAGCCTGAGGATGAGAACACATCACACAGGGTCATTATTTGTTTAGCTAAAACGTCCTGTAACAGTTATTAGGTTCAGGTTAGGCTGAGGTTTGGACCTTGATTTGCTTCTTTTTTTAGCCATTCGTTATAGATTTGCTGTGAGACATGGTCCCGTATTTGATGCTGCAATACTCTGGTACACTTGAGTCATCGCCGTGACTGCTGCGTGTCCAGGTGGCTGCAAATGTTCAAAATCATCAACCCTTCATACTCTTGGTAGTTAGTATGAGGTCTTTGTGTTGATGTGCTGTTTGGTTTTCCCCAAACATGCATTATGCTAAAATCTTTACATTATACGCTTCTACATCCAAACTTAAACTGTGCTACCATGTGGCTTTGGAAGAGACAGTTTTATCCTACAACCTTCCAAACAAGCCATGGTTTACTTCAGTTGTTTTCTAATTTAATCTTTCAACATGCTAACAGGCCTGTAGCATCTGAGATGTAATTTCTAGGGTTTTTTTATGGTCTTTGTAAACATTACAAGGTGTTTGGGGAACTAACTGGAATATTCACACCTGTGGAGATTTGCTTGA
Source organism: Craterocephalus amniculus (assembly GCA_036024015.1). Lineage (NCBI taxonomy): Eukaryota > Metazoa > Chordata > Actinopteri > Atheriniformes > Atherinidae > Craterocephalus > Craterocephalus amniculus. The sequence goes on from JAVQJG010226248.1 coordinate 23,352, forward strand.
ATATTTTCTCTTTGTGAATTATCTTTTCTCACAACAGAATAATGGATCCAAGTTGCTGATATTGTTCCTTCTTGATGTTGTGGTTCTTTAATGCTAGAATGCTACTGTACAGCGGAGGAAGCCCGAACTGCTGATAATTGATTCATCAAAGGTTGTAGCACCTGGCATATTATATATAAGCGGGTTGCAAGCTTTACTTAGATTTTTGCACACTGCTTCTATGTTTCATTTTTGTTAAATATATAATAACACCATGTGTTATATGTTGTGTTATAATTTCTTCATTATAGGATCTTATATGTTTTTTTCATCTCATAATTGAAAAGCATGTTTGATTCTTGCCATGGCTGTGTGGTCAAATATAATCAGATCTACAGGTTCATCAGTCTTGCATGATGTTTCATTGCATCATCCAATTCCTTTCAAAAGAGCTGATGGTGGAATATTGCAGTGACCCAGCTGGTAGCAGGCCAAACATGTGCCTTCGTATCTCTGTTTCAACACTGTATTTGGCCAGCTGAACCCTTAATGAACTCACCCGTCTGTCTATCTGGTCCTTCAGGAGTCTACCGTCAGGACATGGCATGACATGGCACAAGCCTCATGCAACATTTTTAAAAAAGAGTTTCTTGTAATATTTGTCACAATAGAAAAAATTAGTTTTTTGTTTTACAACCACATTAGTAGGAGAAACTATGTGAAACCCTTAAATCCTCAATTTGTCTGCCTAGATCAATTATATACGAATGTTAGTTTCAATAGTTTAAACAGCATTGTTTGTTTTAATTGTAACTAAATTGTGGGTAAGAATATATTTTGAGGCAGATTTTCATATGAATGCAGAATATGATCATAGATTCACATAGGTTTTCCCCTTTGGGTTGATGTTTAAAATTAATCGTAACCTTTAAAAGAAATACAGTAATTCCAAACTATTTTCTAATTAAGTATAATTAATTAATTTTTAGATTTAAAATAAATTGATATTAGGTTGAATAAGTTTATTTTAACTAGATCCAGTTGTAGCCATGGCAATAGACAATGTTTCAAATGTGGATATTCCTGCTTCAAAGGTACAAACAAAATCAATTCATTTACTGGAGTTTCAGAGCGTGAACCCAAGATAAGATTATCATCTTCTGACCAAATGTCATGAATATGTTTTCTTCTTATGAGGAAAAAATAAAAAGTATACTGTTCTGCAGAACACAGAAATGTCCATATGAAACCAACCTTTTGATTATTAACTGTTTAACTTACAGCCAACCCATAAACACAATGCAATGATTATGTCTTAAAATATTTAATCCCCAGGTTTGAAATCTTTAAATTGAGTCCCAGATTACAACATTTTTGTGATGTATCAGTCATAGGAGCCAGTTTTCTACTTCTTTAAGTTTGTCCTCATGGAAACGCTTGTGGTCACGCAGCAAAACATGAAATAATATTAAAAAGTTCATCCGTTCATTTCCATTACATTTCATGAAATAGTCACAAAAGCAGCAGAACGTTTAATCATAAAACAAGGTAGAAGTGTTTTTGTTGAAAGCTGCTGATTTGTTGGGATCTCTCTCATGTGATTGGACTGGATGTTGGATTTTTTAGACTGTTTTGTGAATGTGTATTTTTTAGACTGGTTGAGATAAGAGATGAAAATTGTACATGTTTAAGATTAGGAAATCATAGTTGTTAGTGTTTAAACAGGCACTACAACAAGATATTGCATTGAAACATCTTTTTCCTGGAAAACTAGAACTCACCATTTTCATGTGACATCAGTGCAAGCACATCTATAATTTGAATGTGGTATTTGTACTTTTACTAAATAAACAGCCACTTATCATCGTTTTCATAGTTGTATTATTAGGTAGACATTTACTTGATTGTGCAATCCCTGTTCACTTTCTCTACTTTATATTTAATTTATTTGTTTTACTCTGTAGTATTAGTTAATCAAACAATGGATAAATAAAGTACTGCTGCTGAAAGTATACAACACAATAAATTCAGCGTATCAGAGTGGACTTTAGCCCTTGTTTCTGTGTCCTGAATTTGCAGGGGAATTCTGTGTGCTGGCAAAGTCTCCATGTATCAACTTCACCCAAGCTTATTTCTGTCGAGCTTGTTGCCATTTCTTGCCATTGTAGCATTTCAGCATTATCAAATCCACAATAAGCAGTTTAAAAAGGTCTTTGTTATTCAACCATGTTTTCCTTCTATAATTAAAACCTAAACTCTGTAATCCACTCAAAATGTTTTTTTTGAGCTCATAATGACAAGAAATACATGCACGTACATAACTCAGATTGTAGATGAGATCAGAGAAACTTGTGTGGATTGATCACGTACTCAGTATTTTATGAAAACATCATCTATTTGCAAGGATTTCTCTGATTTAACCCTCTGTGTCAGGTTTCTGTTGGCACTGTCTTCTTCATTTCCAACTATCTTAATTTCTCAACCACAATACGTCCTCAACCTAAACGAGCCATTTTGGATTTAACCCTAACATATATTTTGCTTATGAACCTAACCTCCACCCCAGTCAGGGTTATCAATCCTCTTCCATCAACACCAACCAGACCTGACTCCCTTCTCAGGTTGTCAGGTGTGAAGCTGCACAAGCATGAAATCAAGCATCAGTTAAACAAAAGTAACAGAGTTAATGTCAATGTCAGTGATGATTTTCGTGTTTTTGCATCTTGTGTTTATTTTACCAAGTTTCAGACCTTAAAATCTAAACATGAGGAGCTAAACCATCTAAAACTGAGTAACTAAGTATGAAAGAGTTTGTTTTATGTGCTGCCACTAAGGTTGCTCTCAGGACTTAGTAACCCTTTCCAGCTTGATCATGTCTGAGGATTGCTGCCTGGAGACTCTGTCCAACTCCTTGCAGCTATTTCTTTTCTTTTCTTCAAGAGTGTGTGCCGATGTGGTATCTAATGATTTTTATTTATTTCAATTGATGATATGTTGGATGTAAATGAAAAAACAAAAAGAAAAAGACTTTTTATTTTATTAAAAAATATGTAAAAATGATAACAAAAAACTCTCTGGAGTTCTTTTTTGGGGGGAATATTGTTATTGTTGATGTCTTCAATGTTCATGAGCGCTCCTGCTGCTGTGTTGTCTTGTGTCCATGCTGTGTGTACGGTGAGTAACTGGTGCTGGTGGCCCCCAGGTCACATTGTTAATCATTGGCTCAGTTCCTCTTATAGGTCTTCCCAAAACACTTGACATCACAACATATTTAGTGTTATTGTCCTTGCTGATTCAAGGCCATTCTGAACAACTATCTGATTTGTATTGTGGTTTTGAATCCATGAGCGAATGTACATTTCCTTGTATCTTCACATTGATGCGCTTTTTGTCATCAATGTTTAAATTTAATGAAAACTTTGTTACATGTATAGGTATTACATTGATTCTTATTATCATTGTTGAATATAAATGTTGTGTATTATTATTATTATTATTATCATCATCATTGTTATGATCACTTTCATTAATAACAATTGTTTATTTATCTTATTATGTAGAGTTATTATAAAGACTGAGTACTGTTAATATTACTATACTTACTATCGTTAATCCTATTATTATTACCATAGATATTATATTGTTAATGTTATTAGTATGATTAATTTTACTTTATTGGGGTATGGAAAGGAGTTTTGAATAAATAAACTTTGGCTTTGTCCCACTACTTTTTGAGCAAGGTCACTTTGTCTTATTGGTAATTTAGTTTTCATTTCTTTTTTTAAGGCCTTTTTTATGTCCAAATGAATTCTCATCACCGTAGTGGATGGGACTTATTACTGGAAACAAGTCATGCTTTGAAAATTACAAACTGGTGCCACAGAATGGGACTAAACTGTGGTTAGAAGTAATGATCATTGCAGTTCATTTACACTAGATTGAGATTCAAAGGAGAGCATAAATTGAATTAAACTGTAATTTTCCTGACTATACTGTATGTAAATAAGCCATTTTTATTGATGAGTTAGTTTAAGAGTTGTCCCTTCATCCTCCTTTCTTATAAGAAAATATTTAAACTTTTTATTGCTGTTTATTGTAAATTGTTTCCTCATCATGATCTTACAACTTTGTCCGATGAAGGCTAAACACACACACAAACCAATAAAAATAATACCTAATTACCTAAGTTTAGAGGGGGAAAAAATCCAATGTGAACACCATTTTTATTAAGTTGACTCACATATTTCTCCCTCCTACATGTTCTTCATGGAAATGCTTCAAACTCTTAGGATATTGTTGTTCCATGAAATTATCATCAGGGCTAAAATCAAGCATGTTTTGTTATATAAGAAATATGGAGTTAGTACTCTTGGAGAGCCTGTAGGTATGTATAATAAATTTGCGTCACTGTCTTGTTTAAATTCATTTTTGTTTGTACAAATGTGACTTCACATCAGCTGGGGAGTTTTTATTCCCAAGCAGATGATGGCTTAATTAGAAATGGTTGGAAAAGGCACACCAATGCAACTAATTTGTCTCACTGCTTCTCTTCACCCTTGCATGGACTCTTTGTTTAAGACTTAATGTAGCATACAGTCAGATGATGCAGGACATGATTCACTTTTAACTGAATGCTTTACAAAAATGAAATAAAATAAAAAAATAAGCGGGGAATTTTAGAATTTTTCTTCCCCCTGAAATGAAGTTCAAACTTCCATCTCATTCACATGAGACCTCGAATGTGTGGAGTAACAGTTTGACAAAGAGTTTAGTGAATTAATAGACATTCACTGGCCACATTAAATTGCCCCTACCGGCTTCAGAAGTGCCTTAATTCTTCATTGTGTAGATCCAGCAAGATGTTGGAAACATTCTTCAAAGTTTTTGGTCCATATTGATGAGAATCTTCAATTCCACCACATCCAAAAAGATTAAGATGTGGTGACTGTGGAGGTCACTGGAGTGCAGTGAACTCATTGTCTTGTTTAAGATTTCAGTTTTGTGGCATGGTGTATTATGGAAGCAGCAGCCACTGAAAGATGATACACATTGCTCATAAAGTACATGGTCAGCAGCAGTACTCAGGTAGGCTGTGGGGTGTAACTGATACTCAGTTACTACTAAGGGGCCCAAAGTGGGACAAGAAAAGCACATAATTACACTAGCAGCAGCCTGAAGCTTTGATGTAACTACATGAATGTTTCACCTGGATGGAGACTCATCAGAGCAGACAATATTTTCCATCTCCTGTTGTCCAGTTTTTTTGACTCTGTATGAATTGTTGCCTCAGTTTCTTGATGAGGCACTTGATGAGGTCTTCTAGCCAATCTGCTTCAAGGTCGGACATGTTGTTCCATCAGCGATTGTATTTTTAAACCTTGGTTATTACCAGTGTAGTTACTGTTGCCTTTCTATCATCTCCAACCGGTCTGCCCATTCTCTTCTGACCTCTGACATCAACATTTCCATCCAGACAACTGCTGCTCATTGGATATTGTGCCTTCTTCTTTATAAAGTTGAACAAATAAAATCCCAGTAGCTTCTGAAATACTCCGACCAACAACCACAACACGTTCCAAGTCACTTAAATCTCATTTCTTCCCCTTTCTGATGCTCAGTTTGAACTTCAGCAAGTCATCTTGACCATGTTTACACAACTTAATGTATTCACTTGCTGCCCTGTGATCGGCTGAAACAAGCAGCTGAACAGGTGTAGCTGATAAAGTAACCAGTGAGTGAAATGTGATGTTTTCCTGCTTTTTTGTTTTTTAGATTTTCAAGATTTCTACATTTGATGACAGAAAATGGGTTCTGTTAAGTCAGGTTATTATCATTATTAAATCAGTAATAATATCATAGTTACTGAGGTGTAATTGATCACTATCATTTTTGTGCCAGTCGTCTCTTGTCTTTAGTGATTACATGGTGCTTATCTTGCCTTTTATTATTGTCATATATTGTTTAACTGGTGTCACACTTTCACTCACTTGCTCTTTTTTCCCCCTGCATAGGTTATATTGGTTTTGGTTATACATTTAGAGGATGAACCATCATTATTTATTATATTGAAATGTGTTTTTTTCTTAAAGTCTTCTGTACTGTATGTCCAATAAGTTACAATTCTTATTCTAATCCCAGGGGAACCAAGGATTCAATCCATTTGTTGCCTGGTGTTCAAACAGAGATAGCGTTTAATCTGGATCATTCAGACAAACAGCCCAGGGTGAATTATTATGGAAGACTTTGAAGCTTGATTGATCTGAGATTTTCTTCTTCCTGAACATTTTCAAGCATGGTAGTGCAATAAAATGTGGTTTTAACTGTTTGTTATTGTTGCATAACTAAGTGTGAAATAAAAAATAAATGAAATGTAAACAACACTGTGACCCACATAGGGACCAAAACATTTAGCTTTTCTGATTTGTTTTTTTTTACATACATCATGTCATAAACATATAATTCCTATTTAACCAAAGTTGTTTTTCTTTACTTGACTAGCGTTGCATCACTGAACATCACCAATGCAGATGTCTTATTAACTGCATGCACCGGTGTTTTTGTTGTTGAACTCAGTTTTATCAGCATAGTCCAAAGTCTTGCCCAAAGGGAAGGAAGTATACCCGTGTAATGTGGTGGATTTTGTTGACAGGAGCTCTGTTCTCTGTGAATCCACAGATAAGATAATCACGTGTTTTGTTTTTTTAAAAGGGAGAAAAATATCAACATAAAGCTGTTGCTGAACCTGGGCATGTAAGACAAGTACATGGCAGATCAAACCAGACATCTTTCATACCTTAAAGAAGTTACAGAGAGACACTGCTCATGCATGACCACAAGAGGGACACAATGGGCTGCAAGAGACAATATTTGTAACATCCGTATCACATGGCAGATTACATAGGTTTCTTTTCTGAGACTGACTTGTTTCTGAAAGTTATCACTCTTACAGCTTTTTAAAAGAAAAAGTTAAAATGTCTAAGAGTGGTGATGAGATCTCAGCTCCCACGTGTGGCTGTGACAAACTGATTACCCTCCCACTGTATCTAGAGGTCTCGTTAATTATTTCAGTTTAGAGTAACCAGAGGGAATTAATAAAAAAAAATCACAAGCTGGGCTGCTTAGATATTTGGACACTTGCTTTAGGGTTAGATCATGAGATAATATGATGCAGAGGAAGTCTGTGGTTTAACATTGCATAAGTGAGACATAAAAAAGGGAAGTATATTTATGTAAGTATGCAGCTCCTCAATACCAGGAGCTCTAAAGCCTTTTTAACTGTGCACCATCAAAAACATCCCCACTGCCAGATTTCTCTTTCACCAGGAGCTATGACTTCTTGGAGTCTTCTTGTGACCCCGAAGTTGCCAAGTAACGACTAAAAACTGCACATATCGCCGCAGTGAAAACACACACACAGCATTAAAACCAAACCAAGTCAGCCGGCCTTTGGCCGTTTTCCTCTCATCTCAGCAATTATGATGGACTATGTTTAAGGTACTAATTCCTGGCTTCAGCTTCACATTCAGATCACTCTGTAGATGTAAAAACAGGGGTTCTGGCTGAGGACACAGCTATTCCCGTCATACAGTCAAACTGAGCCTATCCACATAAATGTAAAGATATTTGTTGTTTGAATAACAGAAGTCCTGCAAAGACTATAGGGATGCCGGGCCGGAGCTAAAGGAGGGGCCAGGGTGGCACTGGCAATCTCTGAAATCTGATTGGACACCTAAGGTGCCACTTCAAGTGATTTAAATAGAAGGACAGAGATGTATCTCCATTTCTCCCTAAACTATAGTTCTGAATGTGACCTGCAGACTGAATATGTTCACATTCACATGACCTGTGCCTCCACTCTGCTTACAGATCCAGTCTCCATGTTCCGGTGTCTGACTCCTCCTGCTGCCCATCTCATCATGCTGCTATTCATACTGGCCTCCAGTCTCTGCTCGCCTTCAGACCACACGACCAGCTATGGCCCTAGCCAGTGACTTTTCTGTGTGTAAACCTGCTCCTGTGCAACTCAGCCTTGTCCTCTGTGCATTCCTATCAGGCTCAGCCGTGTCTGACTTCTCTCTGGCCTTAGCCCTCGATTTTTTCTTAAAATATTATCCCAGCATATGCTATAATCACCAACTAAAATCTGCTATTTGCCCCGTCATGAGCTGACTTCTCCTAATTACTCAACTCATATAGAAGGCTTACTGTTATTTTAGGTGACTGGGAGAATACTGTAAAGCTTTTTAGTAAATAAAGGGGACTGTCATTGATCCGCTGTCCAGTTGCTGCCAAGGTCAGAGATAAGGGCTGCCGCTCCTGGGAGGCTGGAGATCAAAGATTAGATCAAAAAAGCTGGCAGAGATGTTTTGACGTTCCATTCTCCGACCTGTAATCTCACCCATACATGACTTTAGATTTGTGTGCAAAGTAACCCACCAGATCTCTCTCTCTCTATCTCTCTCTCTCTCTCACCTTGACAGGAAAGTAATCCCGCATGCATTCCCATACTTTAAGGCCACACAGGAAGGGCACCCTGCGGCCACCGCGTGCAGGCGTGTCGAAGTCGTAGTACCACCAGACGGCGTACAGCACGCTGATTAGCCAGAAGCGAGTGAAGAGCAGGTAAAAGAACAGGAAGATGCAGGTGGGTGCTGAAGAGGAAGAACATTTGTGAGGTGAACAGCAGCTGTGCAACATTCTGTGAGCACATTTGTTACATAACCATCCATTTTACTCTGGCCTGACACACACAGCAGACATTATATGAATGGCTTCGGGTTTGGAAATCTACCATTTCATGAATACAGGGAGCATTTGAATGAATAGCATTCATTAATGTCTGTGATTACGTCATTATAGAGCCTTGCTATGGATGACTGCACTCATGCATAATGATTTGAAATGGTTGACATCCATAAATCTAGAGTACAAATTCAAAAATATCTTTGGAAATAAATGCACAAGTCCCAACTCTGTATATATGTATATATTTAGGCTAAATGTTCAAAGTTATTGCAAAGTAAAGAGGCTTTAAAGGAGCAAAATGTAATAAAATCAAAGGTTGATGACAGAAAAATATAATGTATCATTAAACCTGTGTTTCTATTGAGCTGTTTATATCGGATAGCTACAGGTTTACATACATGGCAGCTGCCGCATTTGTACCTGAATGGACAAACAAGTCTGTGCGTGAGGTGAGTTGCTAAATAGATGCTAGGGTAATGTTTGGATAAATAACAGATGAAAAAGCACATTGAAGTTCGCACAGTTCTGAAGCAGTCACCTGTAGTGCAGTCATCACTGCACCTGAACCCAGTCTGCTGCAGATGTTTATGTGTGGTGGAAGAATTTTGGTCAGTTAATTCACAACCTGCTATGCCCATCTTTACCACTAGATGCCAGTCTCTCTCACTAATTATAATTTCAATTTAGTGAAATTAAAATGTCCTTTTAAAAAGTTTAAAACAGGTGTAATTATTGACCATTTAGCTTAAATTGGCATGGCATGATTTAACCAGTGAGAGATAGGTTTACTGTATCAGAGCATCTTCATCAGGCATAAAATTGATGACATGATGGGCAAAGAGGAAAATCAATAAAAGAAAAATATGTGAAATTTTGTGTTATTAGAAAAAAAAGACCACAATAATAGACCCTTATTTATTTTAATGCTTCCTCTTTAGAGGAAGACCACTTAAGCTTTTCATAATAAAATGTTTCATCTAGTGTCAACAAAACTGTGCATTAGCAGCAAAAGAGGTTGGGTCTTTTAGCAGTCCATTCAAAAGAATTGCTAAAAACAAGAAAAGATTAACTACTGAAAGCAATAATCTCTGCACATCTTCAAAAAGCATGCAGCTAAATCAGGAACCTCTCAGCTGAAGGACAAGAAACTAATAGTAAATTAACCCTGTCAACCAAAAAAACCAAAAAGAGTGTTGTAACCAACAATAACTGCTAACCTAAGCGCTGCAGGCTTAAATCATCTGTTGCAAAAGATAACTTTACCATAAATATCTACATTTTATGAAACTAGATTTATTGATATGCAAAAACTGACCATTCTGGATGGGACAAACACTTTACTGGTCACAGTTTTTGACGCAACATTGAACTCAAGCGCATACTACACATCTACTACAGAAGTACAATTAGATAAAAAATAATAAGTAAATTTGTTGATATCTCTGGTATCTTTATTGTCTCAATGGTCAATTCCCTGCTAAGACATGCTGCCACTAACCAGGTGGGAGGTTGTATTACAAGGTGCATCTTTTAGCTCATAGTTTGGATTAAAAGCTCAAAGTGGCAGAAAATGTGTTGAATCTTCTGCTGGTTGTACAAATGTAAATATGATGAAAACAAGAAAAAAAGTATGCATTACAACCCAGGGATAGGCTTTGATAATCACACAGGTGAATGAAATGAAATGCTAGTTTTATTACATGCAATGAATTGGATGCTATCCAGTCAGATTTATATCATATTGGCTCCTTTTTGTGATTATACGGAATTTCTGGTCACTTTAAAGAAAAAAGAAATGTTAAATTAACTTATATTTTATTGACAGAAGCGTATTCTTCAAGCAAATCTGTATCATATACCTTTCTTGTTTCCATTTGACTCACATACAAGCACCAACACTCACCCAGACCAAGGAAGGAGAAGACCCAGAAGAGCACTGTGGCAGTCTGCAGCCGTCTGCAGAAAGGCACATCCAAAGGCGCAAAATCAATCTTCATCTTTTTCATAAAGAGGACAGAAACAAACCGAAGCGCTTCCGCAGAGGCCAAAACGAACAATCAGGGACGTGGGTCCAAAGTCTGCCCTTCTTGCCTATTCTCCATCACCTCCTGTTGATAGGCTTATCTTAGCTCAATACACAATTTGATTCCTCAGTCCATATCTATCACATCTGACCTTTGACCTGGCGAAGGAGCGGTTCCTCAACCACAGAGCTTTTAAACAAGAACGCTAAGCCACCTTGATGGGAGAAGTAGATGTCAAAGCCTTTTCTTTCTTCCTGTACTATGACTAGCTGTTAGTGCAATTGTGCAATGTTTTGCTCTTTATGGCTGTAAATGCAGCTCTTTCTGGTTGAGCAATCATTTAGCAGTACTTCAGTGTCGTTCAGAGAGCAGCAAAACAAAGGTCCTTTCCAGAGGTGTGACATTTGTTATCACATTGCAGCTCTATCAGTGTTGCCCAAAACTCTTTGAAATTATTTCAGAGTTGACGGTAGAGAGCTCTTTGTTCTGTCAAGCAATCAACGCATTGCAAGTAATAAACATAAATCTGAGATAGAAAAAAAGTTCATGTGATGGGCACGATACTGCCTTGTGCGAGCACCGAAATATATCGCATCCATTTGTCGTAAATGACATAGACCAGCTGCCTTTACATCTGACATCACGAAAGTCCTTGAAAAAAAAAGAGACAGTGAGAGAAAGAGAGTCCCAGCCCTCCCTGATATGAGATGCGCCATAAATTCCAGCTGAGCACCTCTACAACCATGTGTGACTACCTAACAAAGAGACGGAGAGGTTGTGTGTCTGAGATCGTGTGCAGAAACACCGGCGCACCACAAGGGACTGTACTCACCATTTCTATTCACACAGACACCTCAGGCTACCAATAGTCCCATTATCTGCTAAAATACTCTGATTGTGGTTGAAAAAGCTGAGGGAACTGGTCAGTCACCTCATCTTGAACACAAACAAAAAATGAGGTGATTGTGGATTTTTGCACAAGTAAACAAAACAGTTTACATCTGGGAAAGGAGGTGGAGGAAAAGCTGGTTGCGGGAAGTGCAGTCAACTTTGCATCGATCTGTTGGGGCAGCAGCATCAGAGCCAGAGACAAACTGACCGAGGCCATGTCTGAGTTTAAAGCCTTCACTTCTAGGCTAAAGTGTTTGCTGAAAACGGACCAAAACTGTACCCACTCGAAGCACTCTGGAAGAATAAATAATTTAGTTTTTGTTTTGTGTGCATTGGTTAGTTTTATATTTTTGTAAGCTTTGTATTTGTGTAAGTTTTGTCATGTATTATTGTAAGAAAGATTTAGCTCTAACAATGTTTTGTGACCATGTACAAGAGCAATGCCCATGTCACAATAAATGAATTAATAAATCTGTTTCTGTGCTGGGGATAACTGGAGCTGATTTTAAAGAGAAGATGCTGCTGAACATAATGGATGATTCTTCACATCACTGTCAGGATCTGAACGGCTGGACCCAAATGCAGACAACAGACAAAAGGAGTTGGCAAAAAATCAGTGTTTATTCCAGTCCAGGTCGGTACACGGGCAGCATGAGAATTAGCAGGAGGTACAAAAGGGAGCTGGCAGAGGATCATCAAAAAACCAGGCAGGG
>JAVQJG010226271.1:0-14207 GCA_036024015.1 Craterocephalus amniculus
CACACACACACACACACACACACACACACACACACACACACACACACACACACACACACACACACACACACACACACAGAGCTGCTGCTTGTACTGAACCTCTTTCAGATGTAAATGCATGTTTAATGATGTGTGTGTGTGTTCATGTATGAATTTCCTCAAAAGGCATCTCAGTGATGCTTTCTGGTTAAACTGCAGAGCTGCAGAGGCAGATAAGAGTCAGAGAGTCTCTCAATCAATTATGTGCTGATGAATCGGTGGAGCCTGTGCAGACGGCACAGTGAATCTTCTCGCAGTCAGAAGGTTATGATGTGGTCGCATTAAGGATGAACAATAATTCCTCCACTGGAAATTAATAGTATGTTGTAGTGAAGGAAATCAATGACATTTCAGTTCCTCTTTGCTAAACACAAAGGGCTCAGTCTGTCCTGATTAATCAGAAATGGCAGAGTGTCAGCTTCCCATGTCTTTGTTTGAAGCATGCCACACTAACCTGCTGAGTTACAGTAGAGGCACAGAGTAGCTGAGGACCAATGAGATCCTTGGAAGAAAATAACTCTTTGGTGTAGACTTTGGCTTTGTTGCTGCAGCTTTACTGCAGCTTACTGAGGGTGAATGAAAACCTAAGATGCTCAACGTAACATCTGTAGAGCTGAGGGACTGTCTGAGCAGGAACAGCACTTTTAGGTATTTCTAATATCGTCCAGTTGCCTTATGGACAATCTGTCTTAATGGAGAAGTTCGTTTTTTTGCAACCAGGACCTATTTTCTAGCATGAAATACGATCATTTACTCACCCAAACAGTTTTGGTTTAACTTGAACTCCTTCGGGAGATATTTAGATCCACTCGCGATCAGCGTACATCCAATATAATGGGAGTGAACGAGGGTTTCATGCTAGAAAATAGGTCCAGGTTGCAAAAAACCGAACTTCTACTTTAATGGAGCTCAATAGGATATCTTAAACTCTCCTGCTGTGATAGCTGATAGACATAACTGTGTGTGTGTGTTTGTGTACTTTACTAACAGGCTGTGCTGACGCTGAGTGCCCTTCGACGCTTCTTAACAGGCAGTAACACAAACTTATTCACTTGGCAACACCTGGAGCCGGCCCCGAGCAACGCTCGAGCCACACCATACCCCATCCCCAACGGTGGGACCATAGTGACCACCAACGCCTATCAAGCACCGCCCTTCACCGAGACCCTGGACCCCCAGAAGCTCACGCAGCAAAGACCCATGGCTCCCGCCTTCTAGAGACTCATGTTCACTGACAGAGAGACGAGACGTGAGCTGAGCGACACTGCACACAGCGGAGGCACGGGCAACTTCCTGTCTTACTGTTCTTTGGGTTTCCATCCTCTCCTGGGATTGGCAGGATCTAGGTGTTAGATCTCTTTTCACCATGGTAACCGCTGGCTGAGCTTAGTTAGTTGTAATGCTCTATGTCAAAAACACTGTTCTCTGTTCACACACACACACAGATATGCACGCAGATACAGTTGTACTCACTTACACCTGGAAACGTGTAGATGCACCCGGAGATACAAACACACGCACACATGAACACCTCAGCTGCATGTTCATACGGTGAAGTGCAGATTCACATAGCATAGATCAGCGGTGACGCTCCATCTGCCTTACAAAGGGACACGGTGGGATAAGTGTGGAAGACAATGAAGCTTACGAGCTCCTTTTATCCGTTTCTTTTTTGCCCTCCGTCAGTTTGACCTATCACGAGCTGCCCTAGAGACACATGGCCTCCCATTGGCTGACATTCAGTCAGTTTGACCAATAGATTGTAAGCAAGCGAAGGAGGGGGAAGAACTGGCAGAAAATGCTTCATTTTCTCGGTAGGGGGACAAAGACGGGTCTGCTTAATGCATTCTGGATGCTATAGAGTTTCAATGTGAAATATTAATGTGATTAAATATTTTATTGTGATATGCTGAAGTGGTGAAAATAAAATAAAGTATCCACAATGAAAACCGAGTCTGCCTTCGTGCACATTGTCTTTTCTGCTTATTTCAATGAACAAACTTTTCTTAATATAATGGTGTGTTATGAGGGAGATCTGAGGATGTGTTAGGCATATTAATCAACATCTGCTGGAAACCCATAATTAGAGTGGTGATGAATTCATTAGCAGCAGAAGACAGCTGCTGAATGTTGGCTGTATTTTTAGATTAAAAGGCAGATATTGAACGGATTGCCACCCCCTCTTTCAATTGTTTCTGTCTTTATAAGAGAGGACAGGACAGATTAGGGGTTGAGTCGAATGAAAGTCAGACAGGAAGTGGTTTTATTTCCATCTCTGTCCAGTCATGTTCTCCTCAATGTGCATCATTCTCTGCTGCCAGTAATCTGCAGGAATATTACACATTAAACACACTTGCATCATCAACATCCTCTTAACAGGGACATCCTCGTCATCACCTGCAGAATAAACGGACATTCAAAAAATGTAGAAATTCACTCTTGAAGTTTTCATGTCATCCCTGTTGTTTTAATAAAATATAATCTTTACCTTTTCTACAAAGTTTTACTTTATGCACTGTTTTTTATCGCCCTGCAAAAGCCCTTCTGTACCTCGGTTTCCGTCATCGCCGCTGCTCCGGTGCCGTCGAGTCCTGTTAAAAATTAAAAAGGGGGGCCAGCTCTGAGTTCAGACAGCAGGGGGCTCCCTAATTCTGCAGAGCTCTGATCACATGCCTCACGCTGGGCTTTGTTTGAACTACCTCTACCCTGAGAATACAAAGACAGAGAAGGGAAGTGGACGGGGAGTGAGAGAACTTCACATTCGCATGGATGGAGGCAGGAAGAAGCGAGGTAGAAAGTACTAAAGCCTAGGTCACACTACGTGATTTTAACTGAAAGGTTCAGAGAATGCCAATGATTTTTAGGCTCTCGGGGTTTATGTGGATTCAGGTGTGGAAGTTTTCCATGAAAAATCAAAAAGATTAAAAGGAACTTCAATTTGGGAACATTAAGCATGTTGCCTCTGGATGTTTCAAGAGGCAGTTTGGAAGAAAAAACTAAACCAACAGCAAACTGAACCCGAAAGTGAAAAGTTCTTATTTTGCTCTAAAAAGGTGGCAGCAGAGTATGTATTAATAATATTATTATGTATGTGTGTGTTAGGGGTACGGGTGGAGGGAGGTGGTGAGGGTTGATCAAATATCACAACTATAAATTCAGCTTTTTAAATTTACATTCCTTTAGCATCAAGTGTGGTATTTTTTTTTTTTAATCCGTGGCTCTTATCTTAAACAGTACAAATGAAACACTCAAAACTGATAACTTTTCTACTATAACTAAATCACTTGTTAATTATACTAGTTGCTGCCAGATTCCTCTGTTGTCCACCAAATAATCAAATAGTTGTTCCACTATAATCTATCACTCGGTAAAGGTGTTTTTTTATGGTAGAATGTTAAAAAAACAAGAGTAGCTGTTGTTCAGAGGGACAAAGAAACGGTTTGAGATGCTTGATTGCAAAGCAGAACAAACATAAATCCCATATGAGTGCATGAGCAGATCAGCCACTAGCATAGCCTGAGCGTGGCTCTGAGCTGTCCTCTGACCTAGGCTTGAGATGCAGGAAAAAAAGGATGAGCGAGGGCAGAGGAAGAGGAAGAAAGAGGAAGAATAGAGTTTGAGTAAATATAGCTGGGACGTGGCTACTGTCTGAACTAAAGCTAGGACTATGATAGAGGAAAAGAAAACTCGTGTGCATCTTGTGTGCAGGTAGCACAAAGGAGTCTTTAAACGCATACGCACTCACACACGCGCAGTCTCAACCAATCCGGCACACACCCTGTGAAAATCTTGTGAGTGGACAGGCCGAGGGACTAAACAGGAAACTTGTATCCCTCCTACTTCAGCTTGCGGCTCTGTGCGTCTCGTGTGATTCAGCAGCACATTCGGCCTGCCTCAGTCATCCACAGAATTCCCCTCCAGCTGATTAGGAGAGAGGCTTGTGGCATCAAAGGACAGAGTCCGCCTTCTCAGCTCCACACGGCTGTCTATTAGCTGCGTTGCCGTAGTAACAGGCTCCTCTCCCGGCGGCGGGCTCACTCACTGCTTCCTGTTCTTGCCTGCGACCGGGGATGCTGAATGGCTGAGCCGGCTCCTTTGTTCCCCACAACTCAAGGAAAGGTGTCCGTTTTTCTGTGAGGCGCTGGGCGGAGTGTGTGTGTGTGAGTGAGCCGAGCCGCTCTGACTCACCTCCCCAGCTATGTTTGCTACCTGGGGGGTGGGATCCGACCTGACGGCGGGTTCAGGGCACACTGTTCTGGTGGCTTCCTGTGGGCTGACAGGCTTCCTCTCTGCCTCTGTGTCTGGCTGTGAGCGACAGACGGCCGGCTCAGCTACACCTTCATGAGCCGTAGTTTCACTGTGGCTCCGGCACGAGATCACCCTCTGGGGGTGTGTGTATTTCAGTGTGTGTACACTGGATGATCGCTGGCGTGGGGGCGTGGGAGAGACCGTGGGCACAGTGAGGCAGGATTCTGCCAGGTCGTCAGCTGAACCGCTCTGATCCACAGAGTCGCAGCGCACCGCCTCCTGAACACAACACAAACACACACACACAGGCTCTTTACTCCATGTGGTGTGTGACTTAAATGATGAGACACTACTGATTTGCCAGTGACATCCCTTTATTGTGTTATAACCTAGCGGTGCACCGATCTATCACCTGGCTGATTTATAGGCCCCAATTTCCGTAATTTTGGGCGATCGGCTGATCAATACCTGTGAAACTGATCTTATCTGCTGATCATAACTACCTTGAAAAAAAAACGCAAAATATTGTTAACTTTTTTAAGTAGGAGGCGCAAAACGGGCCTGAAATTCAACCTGCTGAGCTGTTTTGTGTTTATAATATTAAAATTAGACTAAATTTACTGATATTTTTGATATGTGGACAGCAATACTCAAAGCTTTTCATTTGTATTTTTAGAAAACTAGCTTGTGCAGTTAAAAAGTTTGCATTTTAGTATGGGTATTGTTTGTTTGGTAATAAGACAAAATTTGTACATTGAAGATGTAAGCTGTCAAGTCAATTCTACAGATAAATCTGTATCGGCAGGTCAGATTTTTTAAAGATCGTTGATCGGGCAGAAAACTGCAATCGGTGCACCCCTATTTTAATCATTTTGTAAAAAGTAGGTATAAAGACAATATTACAATCCATGCAAACTTTGTTGTTACAACTTTGTTAGAGTATATCATCAAGTTTATTTGCTGTTATAGTATTTGTCCACCGTGGCATATAAATCTGTTATAGAATCCTCCCAAAAGATGGGACACTAACCAAAGCAGATAAGAACAGAATACAATTATTTTCACATCTCATCAACCAAAACTTTCTTCACAAAAGAACATACAAACACAACAGATTTGCAAAAAGTAAGATATTTTGCTATTTTATGCGAAAAATATGTCATTTTTATAGTTACCTGGCTAAAAAAAAGTTCAGTCATTAATGGCTATGCAACTAGCTTAGTAAATTTTATGAGTCTTAATAAACGCTGAAAAAAAGTAATAAGTTTAAGAACAACATCCAGAGGAAGATGTGATTTCAGGTCTTTTATTAGGTCTCTTCAGTAAAGACCCTGCACTTATCAACAAGACCATGCTAGACTCTATGCTGCATCTGTTGCAACAGCAGGGCCGTGTAGTAGCAGAGTCCAGGATGCTGGACTCACCTTCATGATTTACACCATGAAATGCAGAACAAGAAGACCATGTCTGACACAACATTCCTCTCCCAGCTGAGGTCCAGCTGCTCTCCTTTCCCAGACATTTACATACTGTTGTAAAAAGAAGATTAGATGCTACACGCTGGCAAACGTGGTCCTGACCCAACTTTTTCCAGACATGCTGCTGTCATTACTAAATGTCTCTTTCAACATTTTAATGTGTTTTCTATGTTCTATACTTGATACATTTTTTAGATTTTCAAATGATTGCCTTCTGTTTTACCTCCTTGGAACTGGGCTTGTATAAAAATAGATCACGATGTTCACCAAGAACTAATGAAAGGCTTAGATAATCAGGGAATTCCTTATATGCTATTAAACAAAAAGTTGAAACAACGTACCTGTCTGCGTAATTGCTTGCTTGCAGAGCGGAAAGACGCCGGTCTCTTCGGGGCCGAACCATCCGGCACATAGGAGGGACTCAGCTTGTTTCTGTCTAAACTGTCCTCAGGACTGAGCCAGTGAGAGGAGCAGCTGCTGCTAGCATGTGTGTGACTCAGTCTGAGCGATGGATGTCTGTCTATACTGTGGCAAGACAAGAGCTTCGGCCTGTCCGTGTTTCGATCTGGGTTTAGTCTGTATCCGTCTATGCTGTGAGATGAGCGGAGACTGTGTCTGTTCATTCGATGGGCCGGGCTGAACCTATAACCATCTATGCTGTGGGATGAGCTCAGTCTTTGTCTGTTTATTCTGTGAGCTGGACTAAACCTGTATCCCTCCATGCTGTCGGCTGGACTGAGTCTGTGAATGGAGTGTCGGTCGATGCTCTGAGAGGTGCTGAGGCAGATCATTGGCCTCGAGCTACGTCCAGATCCCAGTGATGCGTGGCTGATGGTGGGCAGAGCTCCTGGAACCTGCAGCAGAGAGCTGCCTCCACTGGAGCCCAGAGACGACATGGAGCCTGTGAATAATAATGTAGCGCGTGGGCATAAATAAAGGAACAATAAAAAAAATATACAGCAAGAAACTAAACAGGCTATTATTTAACAGAGATCCTTTACGTTCTGAAACATTAACAAAATATTTTCTACATTTAAGTTTTCATATTAGACTTTATGTGTAAAAGTCTTGAGCCAACCCCCCCATGTCTTCATATATGGGAAAACAGCAAATTCTTTTTAAAAATGTGCTGCATTTGGGAGTGAACTGGTGTGAGCACCAGTAAACTCGCTGAGCCATTTTCAGATGAAAAAGAACTGGAAAAAAACTTCCATGAAGACAAAAGGAAATTTTTCGCAGGCAATATTTAAATAAACATTCCCATCCAGTCTGTATTTCATAGGGATTTGCAGGTTTAAAAATAGCCCCAAGTAGGAAATGAACCAATAATCTTCTTATTGATAACACACTTCTTAACCTTCTGAGCCACAGAGCTAGGTTATCATATTTAGGAACACCCGCAGAGCAAAGTGGATGTTCTGCGGTGTTCAAGTCAAGGTCTAACCTTCTCAGTACCTGTGCACACAGATTACAGCTGTGAGCCCTTTTTATTTCAAATTGATGCAACCACTCCTATTATGATGTCCTTGAAGCTTCCTGTTGGCAGCACAGAGTCTATAGATTTCCATGGAACATTTAGTTTTCATGTTCCTATCGGGCAACTCTAGCTTTCCACTCAGTTTGACTTTAGCACAATAAATAATTGCCTTTCTGGTAACACTTTACAATAATGGTACAAATCACATACTTAACTAACATGTACTGTAACTCATTTTAAATGGAAGACGCACTCAAAGAAGTCAATGTTGTTACAACCCTGGCAACCAAAGAGCATTGGAGAATTGATTCCTAGCTTCCTCAGTCCACATGTCAAAGTGTCCTTGGGCAAGACAACAAACTCCAAAAATCTTTCTTTTCTTTTTTGACTAGAAAATAAAACTCATCAACAAAGACTTTCATTAAATCAGTCACAAAGTAGCTCCTGGACAATAATCCCTGCACACACATTTCCACTCGGTCTTTTCTTGGCATTTTTTAATCACGTGTTCTGTGTCATGTAGGCTATATATTAACATTGTTATGGTTGTTTATGGTGTATGTTTATTGCATAAGTTACTTGCTTTTTCCCTCTAATACATTTATTTTTATAAGTCCTTCTGTAAGAATCCCTGTATGTATGTTATGTAATTCATCACGTTTCTTCTTATAGTGACCTGCCATGGGACGATAGATAGAAATTAGCCCGAACCACTTCGAATTTATATTCTATTTTCAAAACAGCATTTTCTTTTCCAAAGAACAGCAGGTGTTCCTGTGTTACTTAAATATTTACAATGTTTTTACAATGTTAAGTAAAATGTTACATGTTTGGGTCTTTGAAACCAGTAACAAGAATGAGTAAAAAGCGAAGATGGAGCTTGTCTACTTGGGTATTCAGCTATAAACTAACTCCTTTTCAGTGTGACTTACATAGAAAATAAATGGCATACAAGTTCATTATATAATTTGGTCTAAATTGGTAAATTTGTCTTTATACTGATAAATGTATGTGAAGTCATTACATGAATCCACATTGAGATCAACAATAATTCATAATGATCAACCGCAATTCATTATAGATTGTGCATTGTTATTGGTAATAATAATAATATTAATAATAATATGCTTCAACTGCCGGACCTGAGCATCCCAACATCAAGTCTAAGCTTATCTATGAAAGTGATCATCTTCAGCATTATCTAGTGGTTGCAGGACTTTAAAAACAGTTACATAATTACCTGAGTAGCCACAGAACGCCTCATGGCCAATGGGAGAATAAGGGGAGCATCTGAGTGGCTGAATGTAGCTGTCGCTGGGGAGAGACAGCATGCGTCCCATGCTCTGCAGGTTGCCATGGGAACACTCCTCATCCTCAATTTGCACCTGCCACATAAGATTATCACCGCTGTCACAGTTATCGCTACTTCCACTACTTTCCCCTCCTCCGTGTAGAACAGTAAACAGCCGCAGTATTTTACCTGTGCAGGTGCGTCTGCGCTCAGCTCCAGGTTCCCGCCCACAGACGCGGTGCTGAGGCGACGGTTGGCTTCCTCTCGCTCTCTCTCTTGCCTCTCCTCCATCTCCCTCCTCTCCTCCATCTCCTCTAGCTGTGCCTCCTTGTTACTCTCCTCCAGGTGCTTCATCAGAACAGCAACGACCACGTTAACCAGCACAAACTGAGCCGTGAGGACGAAGGTAACAAAGTAAATGGGGGAGATCAAAGGCAGGTAGGTAAGGCAGTGGCCATCATGTGGGCGACACTCACGTAGTGTGTCCTGCACAACAAAAACACATGAAGAGAGGGATTAAGCAATTTTAATACTTAACCATCTATAAATGATGCACTTTATCTCCTCTCCAACAGGGGGAGACGGAGATCTGAGCACGATACGAGACCTTGAGCCTGTCACAGAAGAGTAATAGACCCTGTAATGTCTGCTCTTAGTCTGTCATAAAAACAGTGATCTGCTCTCTGCCTAATGCTGCACCAGCCTCTTATCTGATGCTCAGAGACACACATCATGTACCGAGACGCAAACATGCAGTCTGTGGCCGATCCATCTTTTTTAAAAGTTCCCAAGGAAGAGATCGAGAGCTAACCTTCATTATCCCATTCCAGTTGTCCCCGGTGGACACTCTGAAAAGTGTGAGGAAAGCCATGCCAAAGTTGTCAAAGGTAGCGTGGCGACTAAGACCCTCGCACGGGTTCTCGTCAGAACACTCTAGAAGAAGATGAAAAGAGTGTTAGAGAGAGTAAATCTGAGGGACAAAGGCAAGGAGGGGGAGAAAAGAAAGCTGTGCGTAGATTAGAGCACTGATTGACATAATTAACGTGCGCAAGTCAACAAAATTTATTCGTGTTACGCAATCCACAGACATCTCAGCAGAGTCAGCACACGCACACGCATTCCCACTTGAGCACCGTTCGCGCGTGCATGCACACACACACACTAACCCAGTTTTCCAAAGAGCTCAACTCCCAGAGCTGCATAGATGAAGAACAGCAACATGAAGAGTAGACCCAGATTCCCCACCTAGACAGACACATTACACACACATACACACAGATATATACATTGTGTGATACACAGAAAAATGGACATTTACAGTTTACATCGAGAGAGACACAAACTTGCAAACAGAGAGGAAGAGCCTACGGACAGAGACTGCCAAACCTTACTGTAATGATGTTTTGCCATTAAAATACCTGGAGTAGAATAAGATTTGGGTTTGTGAAACATAAGTGCACATCCTGAATATGCTTTTTTATCATAACCATAACACCATTCACAGAGATGTTTAATCAGATGATGGATAAACCTAATGATGAGGAGAAGGGGGGAAAAGCACTTGGACATCACTGAACAGAACTGGTTTTGATCCCTTGCAGCAATGATACACTTCAAAGACAAATTTGTGCGTGGGCGGTCAGGAAAAAAAGGATCCTGGATTTTTTTTGACTCTATAAATCCCACTGATGTGTTGGAATACCTGCACAAAGGAATACATGATTAAGGAGGGATGTTGGAAAGCTATTCAGGTTTTTTTAATTATGGAGAGAAATATAAAAATGATTTAATTTAGCTGTAGATTGACACCAGAAACAAATGTCAAACCTTTCAGATTTGTCTGCTGTTGTCTTCTCCCAGTTTCGTTTAGTTTTCCGTTTGGGTTATAAAGAGTTCAACAGAACAAAGACGGAGGCTGTCTAAGAGTTAAGAATATCCTCATCTGATCTTCAGTATTGGATCAGGACACAAAGGTGTTTTTCTAATGGTTGGGGTACCCGATCACAATAATATTGGTGTTCATTGCATGTATGCTAACACATGACTATTTAGCATACCAATAAAGACACACTACTGGACCTAATTCCCATTCATACCATTCATACTGTTCCTACAGTGTATAAAACAGTTGCAACTCACCAGCATGTGCAGACGAAGGAATAATGTTCCAGTGAAGCAAAACTTTTTCTTAAAATTAAACATTCAGTGCCATTACGGAACAGGGATCATTTGACATCATATACATATTTAAACATTTATTTTTTATTTCTCTGTGAGTGTGTAGAGGTAAAGGTTATCAATAACTGTTCTGGGGGGGGAGGGGTTGAATCTGTTAGTTTATTTACATTGTAGTTCTGTCGACATAGTTCAAGGGTTTTTTCTTAAAATGTTTCTGTTTACATTAAATCTAAAAACTCTCAAACTGATGTGCAGGACTGATATTGAGATAAAGTTTGTGTTTCCACACATACAGAAGATTTTCAAGGGTTTAAAGGGTTGAAATTTTAAGACCACTAATTTCAATCCATTGTTGTGGAGACATTTCAGTCTACACCATAAACATCTTATGACAATCAATTCCATAAAAGAGGGAGTTTGTGGGAGTATGTGAATGATTTCGACTGACAAGAGCGTTGTAGGTGACGTCATATCTGACCTATTCCACATCTGGAAACGGCTCTGCCCAATCGCATAAGTGCAATTGTCTGTACTTCATGGCACGCTTTGTTGTGTGCAGCTTGCAGCACTATGGTAGCACACTACGGATTTAGCAGCATCTTACAGTCTAGCCTCAAAGGAAAATAAAGTGGTTTGTGGTGTCTTTCTGTATGATAAAGTTTTCAGAGTGGCTCATGTTGTATCCACTTGCAGATATCTGGGAGTAAAGCAATCCCAACAAGGCTGCAGTAAAGTTACAGTATGTGCCATAAGAGCATGATCCAGGTGGAGATTTCATTACAACATTGATTTAATTAAGGATTAGTACATAGTCTTTAGCCAACTATGAGGATGTCCCCATTCTTCTGTAATGATTATTTGGTATTACAGGCTAAACACCAGCTGGTTTGAAGAATCAGTGATGTTAGAAAATAATGCAGGAGGCAGTCACAGCCCAGACGTATAAACTGCTAAATAAATAAATAGTCTCTATTTTTTTTTTTCATTTCTGGACACCACTGGAAAAAAATCTAATACATTTTCTTTATGGCATTAGAGCTGCTTCTTACCTGAGGCAAGGCTTGCATCACGGTATCCAGCAGCGCTCTCATTCCTGTGGCCATCTTCAGCAGCTTCAGTGCTGAAACAGTGCAGGGTGTGTAAGCCCACGTGTCATCGCCTTTGTGTGCTGGTGTGTTTGTGTCATGGTGCGTACCTCGTGTTATCCTCAGGACCCTCATGATGCGTATGATGGTGGGGTTGATGGGCAGGGAAGCGCTCAGATCTATTTCCTCCAGTGTGATTCCCATGATAGACAGTAACACAATGGCAAGATCCAGCTGGTTCCACCTTAACACAAACACCAAAACAATCTCACGTCCACAAAGGGTGCATATTTTATTGATGGCTTTTTGTGCTCAAGCGAGAGTGTGATTACCTTTCTTTGAAAAAGCGGCGCAGGCCAAGCGCAATGAGCTTTAGAATGGCCTCGATGACAAAAACCACAGTGAAGACGTAATTGCAGTACTTCAAAATCTCTTCCAGGTACTGCAGGACCGACACACACACACACACACACAACCCAGTTAAAAAAAGCACTGTGGTTGCACTGTACATCCATATAACACTTCATTATTATGGTTCTAGGACAGGTGATAGTAGGAGTTGCCATGGTTACCTGAGGCTGGTTGTAGTGCTCCATGCTCATAGTGACGAGGTTTGTAAAGATGATGATGGTGATGAAGAGATCCAGGTAGTGGCTGGTGCACAAAGTGTGTATGGTTCGGCGCATTGGGGAATAGTCAGCGTAATAAGGCTTTTCCAGGGCCCCTGTAACACACACACACACACGCAGAGTCATTAAAATGCTTCTGTAAGAAAAATATGATATAGACTATGAAGTCACTGATGAAACAGGTGCCAAGTGGCACTCAGCTGAGCATGTGTGTGTTCAGAGTAAAAGTGCCACCTCAGGAATTCATTCCTATCGATCACACACACACACTCTTTCTGTGGCACCTCAAGGTGTCTTTGGGTAGAAACCCTTGCTGTCTGCTGCCAGACAGCTAACTAAGAGGAAAGCACTACGAGAAATTACACTGCAGGAAAAGGGCGGACAGAGTGAAAAACAGATGTAGAGCTGAGTCAGATAGAGGCAAACCAATGTGTGCCGGGTCTCTGTCTATCAGGACAAAGTTATGTGCGTTCAGATGGAAAAAATGTCTGAGAATGCATAATATTACATGTAGACCATTTGCTCAAGCCTACCTTCCCAGTTTCATGTAAGTCCCTTTGATCTTAATAAGTGCAATCATAAAGGTCCACTGTTTGAAATGTAGAGACATAAACAGTGTAAACAGCAACAATGTGCCATCTTACCCTTCTTACCTGTAGGAAATGTGATAAAACACAAAACGCCCAATAGCAAAGCAGAAGGGACCCTCCCCATGTTTGGAAATAAACTACTTGGAAATAAATAAACACATTTAAAGCAGATCTCAGTAACTCTGGGTATGTTTACTATGCAGTGCGCACCCTAAAGCTGTATGGAGAGCTCCATAGCAAAAATAGGCAACAGACGAAGAAGAATGTTGTAAAGCAGAGGCAACTTACAGTTGTTTTGAACAGGCGACGGCGAGTCATCATGGCTTCAAAGGAATGTAGTAAAAGTAATTATCAAAGCAGTATAAAAGCAAAAAACTTATCGCAGCAGATTAAATATGCATGTCTGTCCAAACGGATCAACAACCTGTCATATAGCAGTCTTGTGCATCACGAGACTTCCAGACCAAAACAAACGCGAGTAACTGCAAGCGCTGTTTCTGGTATAGAGAGACCTGATAGAGGAATAAATGTCCGCTTTTTTATCAGAACGGGTCAGTCAAGCAGAATAATTACTTCAAAGGACCTTTATGACTATGACAAAGTTGAATAGAGCCTCTTTAAACATACTTCACTAAATTTTTGCCAACTGCTTGGCTGTTTATTATCCCATGACATCTAACAAGCCACCAAAGGAAGCCTGAAATGTAGCCAAGTGCTCTGCCATCTTTATGCAAATGATGAACCAATCAGAATTAACTCCTGTAGTCAGAAAAAATGCTCTAATCCTGGGGGAAAAAAATACAGTCAATGGAAAAAACCCAGTGAAAACTAATTTGCCTGTACTTTTGGTCTAATTAGAATTAGGAGAGCCCAAGCGGCAACCTTCCGCTAAAAAAGGGATGCCTATGCGGAAGTGCAAAAAATTGCAGTTCCCTCTTTATCCGCTAGGTGCTGGCTGCAAAACAGAGCAATTTCCCATTGTCTCCCATGTTAAAAAGGCCAACTTTACAGCAGAATTAAACATGTTTACAGCTTGGTTCAAAAAACCATTTTAGGATTAAAATGTCAGGTTTACCCAAGCGGCAACCTTCCGCTAAAAAAGTGATGCCCATGCGGAAGTGCAAAAAATTGCAGTTCCCTCTTCATCCGCTAGGTGCTGGCTGCAAAACAGAGCAATTTCCCATTGGGCCCC
>JAVQJG010226272.1:0-12980 GCA_036024015.1 Craterocephalus amniculus
ATTAGAGACTGATCAATTTACAGTTAGGTCTTCTCACCTTGGCCTAAAATCAAGTAAATATAAAGGTGGGTGGTGCTCCGTTGGCTTTTATAATTAGAAGAGGCATTTAACGCTACAAACTAAATTGTAACATTGCACCATAAATATTGTGTCTGCCCTAAAAACCCAATTAAGATATATCTAAAAGAAAAAAAGGAGTTTACATTGTTTACTTATAATTCTATCATTGTTTCCATTAACATTTTAAAAAGACTGTAAGATTCTCTTGCCTTTAAACCATAAACTACATACTGCATGCTAGGGAGAATAGCTGAAGAAATTGTGGAAGGTTAAACTTCATAAACCAATTTCCACAGGTTTTGTTGCTTGTTCTGCTGTTGCTAATATGCATTCATATTCATGAAGTCAGTAACTCTAAAACAAACATCACTATCTACTTGTAGATGAGTAATTGGTTTATACTTGATGTTTTGGATCACTGCATTTACAATACTGTATCTCAGTTTCTTTGAAATGAATGGTAAAACAGAAAACTATAGTGGAGTAGGGGTATTATGAAAGATTTCCTGTTGGAAAGAAACAGCAGAAGGCTTGGCAGCTTCAAGTCCTTTTTTTCTTTTACAACACAAGCTGACTACAGAGGAAGCAACTATCTGATACATGTTTGGCTATGGATTTAAGAGTGTAAGAAAAACTATCTTAAATGGTTGAGTCAGTACAGTAATGCTGTTTCCCAGGGACTATGATAAGATCACAGTCTTCACCGTCAGGCCCTCTACTGTTTGGGTTTTGGTTGAAATCCTTTATGTTGGCTGCTTACACTGTCAACACTAGCTGTTTAGTGACAGAGAGTAAGTCTGCATCACTGTTGACATGTAAGCTTTACCATAAACAACTCTAAACAGCAACCGTGTATGTGTGCCATCACATCTACAGGAAGTGCACCTGATTTCTGTTACTGATTCCTCCCTGAGAGTAATCTTAAACTAATGCACAAAGTCATGATTTTCATCACATTATCAACATTAAACTGTTAAGCACTGTTATTTTGTTTTGTTTTTGCTTTGTTTTTTCTTATTTGGGAGTAAAATGTCTGATTTTATTGTCAGGACCCCAGGGAGACTATCTTACATTTTGGCGTCAGCCAATGGGGATCCTTTTCAATAAACAACAATCAATGAAGAGATAAATCTGTGAAATTAGCACATTCATTTTTAACACATAATCACATAAACTACTAAATAAGGACTCATGCCACATCAAAAATCTGGACCTGGTTTTATGTTTGTTCAGAGAATCTGATTTTGGGCATTTGTCACAGCGATGAACACCAAAAACCACTTTATCTTCCTTATTTATGAAGATTCAGTTTTCCAGCCTTATATTTAGCGGACGCTGCATGATTACCTTTTTGATATGGCACAGAATCAATCACTCAGTCATTGGAAGTTGTTATCTTGCGGGCCTTGGCTCAAAAGGTTTAAGAACCACTGCCTTAGTCTCTGAAATTATCCCACTGTGTCCTCTCTTCAATTCACCTGCTGAAGCAATGAGCTTAGGTTGCTTATGTGGCAGGTGACAGAAAGTTACGTGACTTAATGAGACAGTTATTGTTTTCTCTTGCTTTTCTTTTCACTCGCAGTCTCTTGCTGTTTTGTCAAATCTGTCTGGTACCCTGGAAGTGCAAAACAAATTTTCTTCCACTAAAACACATTAACATTTTGATCAAAACACTTTTACACGTTTCCCAAAAAACATCCATCCATCCATTTTCTGTACCTCTTAATCCAATTCAGTGTGGTCTGGAGCCTATCCCAACTGTTAGCAGCTGAACACCCTGGACAGGCCGCCAGCCCATTGCAGTTTCCCAAAAACCCTTTTACAAATTTACCAAAACAGTTTCACGAGTTTCCCAAAAACTTTAACAGATTTACCAAAACACTTCAACAAGTTGAGACATGTTTGATGAGACATTGAAATAAGAGGAAAGGGCATGCAGCATATGATATGAGCAAAAACAGCAGAGGGTAATGGAAGTTTCCGATGTAAAGAATAGTGAAAGATGTCCTGGTTTAAGGGGAAAGGAGAATTTGGAGGCACTGATTAAAGTAGATTGTTAGTGGTCTGAAGACCAGACATTTATGCTATTCTATAGCAGTTTTCACACATGAACACCAGAGATATTCAGGAGAAAGTGTAAACATATTGGCCTAGTCTTTTTCGCTGTTGGTGCTCACACAAGAACATCACAGCAGGACTCTTTCTGCTGGAGATGAATCCCCCAGCTGGAAATGTAGAGGAGGAGGTGTGAGAGAATGGCTGTCTGGCATGTGCACGTGTCAGAATATGATACAGAAATGAGGTCTGTGGGAATCGCTGTTTCCTCTACAACACCCTGAGAATAGCAGGAGAGGCTCCTTATTATACTAATACGAGTACTGCAGCTATCTGCACCTATCCACAATACTAGGAATTTAGTGGAAAGCAGCACTCAGGTCGGCAGAAATGACCCACTTTCACCAGCACACACACACACACACACAGCAGTTACAAATAATCCAGAATATTTGCTGACATGTTTGTATTTTGTCTCACCCACTGATGATCCAGAGATTTTACTGGAAGCCTGACTGGAAAATCTCAGCAGAAAGTCGACTCAATGTTACAGACATTTGCGTTCTCACATGCCACCACTCTGGAAAATCTTTAGGACATTTCAAGACTTCTGGGCACGTATGAAAGCGGCTTGTGTTTTCTCACTGTGTTGAAACTGATGCCGAAACCATATGTTTTGGCCTGTCAGCCAGTTTGTTTTGAGTTTGTTTTTTCAAGGAAATCCAAAGTTCATTTGTTAATATTCAGATAAGGGCAACTGCACTGGGTAAATGTACTTAGAAGATATAGTTAAATTTTCTAAGTATATTTAATTTCTTTATTTTTTTGTTTTCTTTCTTGTAGATTTTGCTTTTTGTGTTAATTCTCTGGATGAAAAGGCCATGTTGATGTCAGAGTTGATGATGATAGAAAGGTAATGTTTACCTTGAAGTTGAATTGCCTGTATAAAACATCTTTTCCAGCATATCAGCACCTTAAGTCCCTGGTAACTGCATATCTATGGTGTCACCCTTTCGGTTGTATTTTTACGAAAATATTGTTGAAAATGTCTTGAAATTGAAATTTTTTTAATTTGTCATGCATAGATCAATTTGGACTCTAGCATGAAAACATCTTGTCTCCCTCCACCAGAACCACAACCACAATTACAATTACACAGCTGGACTGGTCTCTGCACCATACTGTTCTACAACATATGTCATGCTTACCATTATAATTGTCATCTGCACCTTGTGTACCTCCACTGACCTGAGATCACGGTGATCTGGATCGTTATAAACTGTAGTTTTATAGTGTTTCTTACCAATGATCTCAATATTTTGATTATGATTTTTAATTGCATTTGTTGATGGAAGCAGTTTGGGTTTATTGCTAAAGAAAACTTTATACCTGCTACTGTGTGCTCTAATGTGCTTAGATATTTTCCTACTGGCATGTGGGTCCATTTTGACTGGTTGCCAGCAGCATCATGTGATGCTCAGTGTATCACAGTCTGATATTCGAATATGTTGAGATCCAGCTCAGGGATTACAGTCACACTCTAAAAAGACTTTACACCTTCAACACCATTACAGCCAATAAATAAATCCCTCAAATAGAAAGAAGATGCCTCGCAGTGAGAGAGAGAGGGAGAGAGAGAGAGAGAGAGAGAGAGAGATAGAGAGAGAGGGAGAGAAAGTCCCAAAGTCTGAACTCTCACATTCAGAGGTTATAAATAAATCTCTGAACCATCAGGAATGGAAACGTTTGGGTTTTCTGGCGAAATAAAACCCATTGCTTTCCATGAAAATAAATATAAAACTGGAATTATTATCATTATTATTAATGTCATGTTTTGCTGAGTCATGCTTGTGTGGGACAGTGTGCTGCTATGGTGGTGAATTTGGGTTGAGTGAGCATCAGTGCTGACAGAGTGTCTCAATCTGACAACAGTCTTGAAAAAAATGCAAGTTTGTTGAATAGACAATGCAAAAAAGCATTTCAAATAGTTTGGTTCTTTAGATTTTTATGTGATGCTTTCTCATATTTCTAATTACTCTTGACTCAATACATTGGAGCTAAATAGTGTAAAAAACACAAATTAAGTTACTGTTGCCTTTCTATAATCTCCATGGGTAAATTATCCGTATTCAGACAACTGCTTCTCACTGCATATTTCCTCTTTTTCAGACCATTCTCAGGAAACCACTGCAGGATAGGTTACGATCTTCAGTTCTCACCAGAACAGTTCGTACCAGGCGTGTGAAGCGTCTGGGATAAAAATCAGCACCTCCAAATTCGAGGCCATCACCTCTGGTCCGAGAATGAGATCCTGCCCCAGGAGATTGACAGGTTAGTCAATGTGATATCTATAGTGAAACAGACGGCTGGAAGAAGTGGGCAAGGAAAGAGAAGTCTGAGCTCCCCTGTTCAAGATGGATGGATGGATGCCAAGAAACCTTTCGTAAGTTGTAATGCTTAGATCTGCAATTCTGCAATCTGTGGATTAGATTGGCTGAAAATTGGCAATCTGACTTCCTGCAACATTGAGCATAGGCGCTCCATCCAATGCAGTGCACACAACCATAAAAATAGAATTCTCATAGGTTTAGTCACATCCTCGTCCATTTTCTGAGTTTTATGAAGGGAAAGATGCTTTTTCTTCTGGATTCTAAGAGTGTATGATGCTGCAAAGCAATTTCCTTTGACCTATTTTGACAGTCTTCTTTTTTTCTTAACATTTTCCTCAGGGTATGCTCTGTCACATCTTTGCTGCACCTCTCTCAGGCAGCTTCTTCTATGTGAAATGTGCAAGATAACACTTCACTACTCAGAGCATGGACGCTGTACTTATAGCACTTAGCGACTACACTAAGACAGTCTAGAGTTTCATGTCCTGTTTATAGGCAGAGTAACAATAGATGCCAAGGCAGGAAGAAGGTGTTTCTCTTGTCTGACCTTAGAGAAATGCAATGTCATACATGTATGTCCACTAATATGCTGTTTAGTGCTAAAAGAAAGATGAAGTTGCATTGGCAAAACATTGCTGGAAGACCCGTGAGCATGACTCACCCTATCAACAAATGTCAAAGGAGGCCGGGTAGGTATGTAACGACGATGCAGCTGCCGTGATTGTTTGCTACACCCACTACTCTTAGCTTCCTTCCTCACTTCACTTGCATGCATAAGCTGGCAGAGACGAATGCACAGGGATGGTTGTGATCGTCTACAATCCCATGCGTTGTAAAGAGCATTCTCCATGTTTTACCCAACTCAGACTTTGCTTTTCTTTGTAGCAACTTGAATGACCAGCTCACCATTTGACTTTTTTCATCACGAGTATAACAGTTGCGTCCGGACTGAGAGGTTTTAAGGACTGTTAACCACGAATTTCGTTCTAATTACTGTGCTTTCCCAGGGGAAACGTTTCAATTTGCATTCGCAAATCAGTCGGGGATATTGATGTGGAAAAACCCGGGAAACAAAACAAAACCCAAAAAATAAAGAGAAAAAAAAACATCACTAAGGAGTTAATATAGAGAGCGAGTTTCACCACTGTGTTATTTGTCTGCATGGTGGGATTATTAATCACGGACGATGACATCAGGCATTGAGGTTGGAAGAACACAGTGAGAGCCAGAAGAAGAAGCTTTTGAGTGGCAGGTGATAATTTGTTTTAATAAATGAAGAAAAGAGGGCACAGTGGCACAGACAAAGAAGAAAATGTGTAAGTATAACTTATTAAAGATACGCAGATTGTATCCGTGTCTTATGAGTAAACATATCAGACGCAACTCCACCGTTTGCATTGAGCAAATTAGTGAATATTTCAGACTGTTTGCGTTTTAGACATTGCTGCAGCTCATTGAGCAACACTCACCGTTCGTAGGCCTATGGGTCCGGAGTAAAGTTGATAACTGGTGGAAAAAAAATTGTTCCCAGTTTTACTGAAGAGCAGTAGATAGAGAACTTCTGTATGTCCAGAGAGACGTTTCAGTACAATGCTAACATTTCTCGGCTCTGGAGTTGAAATATGGTGAACTGCTCTCTAAATAGCATTACTTTGTTAGGTATTGTAGCAGCTGGGTTATGAAGTGGATGGCTGGCAGGTAGGCTACCATACCCTTTAAGCCTCTTAGTCCTTTCTCCACTTTTTGCACCTCACCCTGTAATCTCATCTTCCTCCTTTCTCACCCTTCTCTTAGTTCCAATTCCTTCTTCATCATTTATTTCCATCCCTTCCACTTTGTCTTTTCTTTTTCTTTTTGTTGGTTTTCTCCACATGTACGTTTCTTTACCTGGTTCAGTGTATTTTTGCATTCCTGTCCTTCTCTCTGTAACAAATGGCCACTTATTCTTTTATTTCTGTGTTTTATAGCTCAGCCAGGAGGAACTCGGGGGTGAATCAAGCAGAGCAAGGTCACAGTGAGATTTAGCTCCTTCTAGGAAACGTTCCTGGGAAGGGAGAAGAAGAAAAGATGGGGATGAAAGGGGAAGCAAAAAGGAGGTCACAACCTGTAGTTAATGGCCTGTTGGCTGTCTGCACAGCTTCATGTGTCACAGATAACAGATAACAAACCATCCAAGACCGCCCTCGCCAGTTGTTTGCTTAAAACCTCTCCTTACATGTAGGCTGCAATGGAGAAGAGAGTCTACAAAATAACTAATTGCAATGTGACCTAATGTGGTGGATCATGACAAAATCTAAATATTCTGTGTGTTATTTCTCTGTAGATGATTATCCTGCACCGGGCTGCAGGACTGAAGCCTGCCCCAAGTTTCCTGAAGCAAAAGGTGAGGTATACTTTCAAAAGTCACCAACCCAGCACAGAAAGCAAGCATAAGTCCCTCTACAGCTTTGTACACAGTGAGCCAGCTGTAATCGAGGACACATCTGGATCTGTGGAGCTGAGCTCCATCGCAACAGTGAACAAAGCAGCTGTGAGTTTAACAGAATGCATTTTTCCAGGAAAAATCCTGGCGGTGTGGAGTAACAGGTCAGAAGGTGGTCCGTGAGGTTTGCCAAACACACTTTCACCAAGATGCATAACAATGTATTGTGGTTACCTCCAGTTGTGGTCTGAGAGATAGGGTTTGCTTTCCTCCTGTATTTAGTGATGTTGATGTTCTGATCACAGTGAAAGCATCTCAGTACTAAGTGTAAACTCTGGATGTTTTGTTAAATGCAGTAGGCCTACAAAGCCATTTGCAATTACAGAAGTTCCTTTATTTTTTAAATTACATACAGGATTCGGATAAAATTGTGCAGAACCCTAACAACATGCCAGGTGTACAAAGTTATACCTTATGGGAAATGCTTAGTTTTTGATTAGTAAATTAGACTTTTTACCTAAAATGTCATTGAAATCATTGGGCCAAGGATGTTATTTCTGCTGGTTCAAGTAAAACCATTGACACTTAAGAGGAGGAATTAAATCAAACTAATTAATTGGTTTCTCCTCAGTTTTGCTCTTTTCAGTTCATGACTAAGGCCGTTTAGATGTTTTTCAGTTTTAAGATTTTTTTTTCTTTTTCTATTTCTGAGAATACAAATAAAGATATACACTTTTCAAAGATTGTTTTTGTTCTGGCTGAGACTAATTCAGTTGAGGTCAATGTCAAAACAGATTTTACACTGTGGTATAAAAAGCAACGCCAGACAACGTGACTCACCAAATGTTAATTCAGTAATATCAAATAACATAACAGCGTTAAACTTAGAGACTATATTTAGATTCTACCATATTTTAACAGAGACGCTGCTCAGCTGTGCTCACGCTCTGTAATGTAACACACAGTAAGAGAGCTAATGAAGACTGACAGTTCAGGCTGCAATATGAGAACACAGCTGTGTGTGCGTGAGTGTGTGTGTGTGTTAGAGAGAGAGAGTGTGTATCAGTGTGTCATCGGGACACTTCAGATCTAATGACAACAATCACCTGATACATGTGAGAGCTTGAGGGTCTCTTGTCTAAATATAAACTGCACCACATCAACAGTCAGTATTATGAATCATTGGTGTGCATACAATACTCAATAAAAAAAGGGACATTTGGTGCTTTTTATGATCTCAGAATACATCCAACACAGTTATTGAGACATGGACATTTTTATGTTGTGGTAAACCCACCACTGTTGTCAGCTTTTCTTTCAATAAACTGTTTGTAATGAATTAATCAACTCATAGTCTAACTCCAAAAACTGAAATCTAAGTAAGATGCAATATCCTAGATCAAACCAAACCTAACTTTATTTATAGAGTGCTTTTTCATAAATGCAAATGCAACTCAAAGTGCCTTACATTAAAAATGTAATGAACAAGCCAGCACAATTTAGTTTTGAATCACAAAAGACTTTGAGGGTCTTTACTTCTTCAGATGGATTAAAAGAAAGTGATTTTAATTTTAGCACCAGTTCCTCTCTGTGCACTTCAGGACTGATGATTTAAATTTCTGTATTACATATTGAAGCTGAAGGAAGTTTTCTGCCATGCACGTCTTAAAGCAGATATAGATATAGGTTGACTATCAGGGGTCACATGTGACTTTGTTGGTATAAACACTCGACCTGCGCATGTGCGAGATGGATACATTTAGTGCTTTAAGCACCGCCTCTGGCGGTCAGTAGGGATGAAATAGAATTTAAAGTTATCTCTGAGTTCATTGAAGTTAGGTATTTTTACAGCAAGCCAGATTTTCTTGCTCAGCTGGCAGACCTTTTTTATTTTAAACAACATGTAGTCCATTTTTGCACCGTTAATCCTGTTTTTGAAAGCTGACTTTAAGGAAATTGACAAAAATGTAGAGATGGTCTGAAGTATTTGAGTCCACCTGACTGGTCCCATTTGTCAAGTCAAGTTTTTTGCTATTTTTTTTGTTTTTCCAACCTAATATAAGGAATGTGTGACGGGAAGGGTATCCCACTAGGGTTTATTTGTAGGAATAAACCTACAAAATAAAACGGGAAACAAGACCAGCAACTAAACAACAGAAAGAAATTTAAAAAACAAAAACTGAACCCATACACCATGCAGTGGTATTAATTACTAAGAGGTTGGTTAATTGTAACATTAGAAAAGAAAGAAATTAGACAGTTAAAGATCCCTGTGATCTGTGATGACCACACATGTTAAAGAAAGCTTGCAAATAACTTTTTTGTATGTTTATTTATGAACATGCTCGAAAAGAGTCACCGCCTGTGTATGACATGTCAAAGATGCTGAGAGAGACGAAGAAGAAGGCAGAGATTGTTTACTAGCACAGAGTATGAGACAAACGATGAGCTAGGCTAAGCTTCAATAATAAATTAGGGCGTGTGACTTTATTTCTGGTTTTGGTTGTCTGCATGTGTATTTGTGAGGTAGTATTATTCATACATAGCTACACAAGTAGAATTCATACTGCACGGGAATGTAGCACAGGTTAAAACTACTGACCTCATGGGAATGTGTTGATGCCTCTTTTTAACATGACACCATTCCCCTGACTACCATCGAGTGGCAAAACAAACTCACTACAGCTGCTTTGTGCAGGCCCATGATGTGGAAAGTGAAACTTAAGGATCGGTGGTTACATTTAACAGAAGATGGTGCCAATTGTCTCATCAGAATCGCATTAGAAGAGGGCACAAAAATAGGACCTGTTTGAAAAAAAACGTCAGTCAGATCTGAAATGCAGGACAAAAATACCCTGAATGAATTAATATGAATAATCTGGAGCCGTACAGCTCTGTGTTAAAGGGAAATTAAACGTGTAACACTCAGGAAATATGTCGAAGTTGCCTTTTTGTTATCCAGAGCTTCTCCAGTCATCGTGTAAAACTATGCTTGGTAATGATCCTGAATCCTGCAGAGACAAGACTGGAAAAACTCCTATAGGAACACAGCCTGGTTCATTTTGCAGAGCTTATATTAATATCATGATACTAGGGGGAAAACTGGCAAAGTTTGATCCCTTGCACTAATTACTCATTTGATCTCTTTGTACTTTAACAGATCTACCTTCTCGAAAAAATATTAGATTTTACAACTCTTAGATTTTAAGTGACAGGTCATGAACAGTGTAAATAAACAGGGTTCTGTCTGAGCCAGCGTTCTTCCACTTCATTTTCAAAGTTTGCATCCTCTACAAACATCTGTCAGAGAATATATGAAAACAGGGCCACGTTGGTATGCAGGTGACTCTCTAAATGTAAGCTTAGTTAAAGCGGGTGAATCCAGTCAGAGCCCAGTTATTGATGACTTTGTGCAGTGATGTGAGGACTCCCACCTCTGATAGAACATAACAAAAGATATACTGTAGTTGTTGATTTTAGAAAAGAACAGACAGCCACAAAGTCAATTTGATTGAAGGTCAGAAAATAAAGCAAGGGCAATAATATAAATTCTTTGGGATCATAATGGAGGAAAAATTGAACTTTGATGAAAACTGCAAATCTGTCTGTAAAATGGCCATCAGCTGCCTCAGAAAACTTGTACCTTTCTACACTGACTGAACCATCTTTACTCTGTTTTATTGTTTTTTATTGAGTCAGTTTTGTCTGTGCTTGGTTCAGCCAGAACTCTGTTACCGAGGGAAAATCACACGGAACAAAACAGTGTGATGGTCCATTCACCTCATTGGTGAATCAATGTTTTGTCCGGCCTTCCTGTACACTCTACATGTACAGAGAATAGCTTTATCGATTCTGAATCATGTCTCATCCTCTCTGGGGTGGATTTCAGCTTTTTCTTTTTGTACGGAGGCTTATTGTCCCAAGGTGCAGGATAAGTTGTTATAAAAACAACTTTGTTCCTGTTGCCATCACTGAGCTCAATAAGTAGTGACATTTGCACATTATTTGATTTTATTCTATTCATTCATCTAATCTTTAGCTCTATTTATCACTGCGACTGTTAATTGTATGTTATAAAACCAGGGCTCGCTTTTATTTCCTCAAAGTTTTTATTTATTTATGTTTTATATATCTTGATCTTGAAGAAATGTACATCTGGCAAAATACTTCCATGTTATATTGCACATATCAAAATAATTTAACATCGAAGTTAAATATTTTTTGATTGCATGGATATTCCAGCTGCAAAGTGTTCATTGCACAATGTGGAATTTTGCACGGGTTAGTTAAGACAGATAAATCCTTCAGGGTTCATTTGATATAGCAACAGCCCTGTGATACGTGCTGTTTTCAGTCTGTTTTTTTGTCCCTTAGTTGCTGTATAAGGAAAATGTTCCTTTACATGCATTTTGTACCTGTTGGTTTCAAAGCTAACCCTAGACCAATATCTTAAACTTAGTTTTTATTTCTTATAGAACATGGGAAATCATTACTCATTTGAAACATATGCATTTTTTTCATTTCTTTTACAAATACAACATGAAAATATTAAATGCATAAAACTAAAATTGTCTTTATTTAAAGAGAAAAAACTATATTAGCATTTAAAATGATCATATTTGACTTATTTCAGCTAAAGCACAGTGCAATGATAGCAAAGAACATAGCTAGTTAAGAAAACATTTCACTCATGGTGGCATTTGGCAGACAGTTGGAGGCAGGTGGCTCCAGAAATCTTATAATATTTGACCCAATATAGTGATGAAAAATGGCCAAAGCATCCTCAGTCTTCTCATGTTTACATTAAACAAAACTGGAAATAGAAGTTACACTTATTGAGCTATATGATTAGGCAGAGTGGATGTTATTATGAAAATGAGTAAAATGATACTCGTTGGTAGAAATTATTCTGAGCGAAGCTTGAAACAATATACTTCTGTCTCCTTTTAGTGGTGAACTGCCCGTGTATAAAATTGGTCTACAAAACAGGACATGCATACAGATGCCACTCAAAAGGAGAAAGGAAATATACAAATCAATTCTATGTGGGGGTGTGCGGATGTGGCTGTAGGTCTGAGATCTGTACAGACATTATGAGAGACACTCTAGGACAGGACAGTGGGAATTATTCCTTGTCTTGTATTTGCTGTTATTAATTTATCATGATTTATATTTAATGGCTCACTATTTCTTTTGTTGTTTTTTTTGTTTTGTTGTTTTTTTTTTTTCATTTTGTATTGTTCTTCATGGAGGGGTTGTCCATTGTTAAACTTGTATGTTACTTAAAAGGTTTGAAAAACAGAATGAAAACTTTAATAAATAAATAAAAAATAAAAAAAACTACTAGGGTAAGTAATACTTGAGTCTTTTGATTCCTCTCTCAAACCAGATGAGTCAGGATCTACACTAAAGAAGCTTTTCAAATTGAACATTTTCAAAGGAAAGACAGGATGTCCAGTTTCTTTCATTCAAGTTCTTTGGGCAACCATGGTCTGAATGGCTTAGAATCTACACTGATAAATGGAAAATCAAAAAATGTCTTGTCTCATTTATGGACTTAATGAGAGCACTTTGATGGCTCATTCAGAATGCAAACTTGTTTGTTTGTTACAGAACGTCAGGGATCTTAATTACCAGCAACACAGACAGGCCAATGTTCAAAAACACTCTGCGACAGTAGAGGTGTGTGTATGTGTGAGTGTGTGAGTGTGTGAGTGTGTGTGTGTGTGTGTGTGTGTGTGTGTGTGTGTGTGTGTGTGTGTGTGTGTGTGTGTGTGTGTGTGTGAGTAAGTGTGTGTGAGTGAGTGTGTAATTTCCATCTTTCTGAGGCATCCACATAGAAAATGACTCAATCTGAAATCAGAGCCAGAGAATATGAGCAGAAGCTCCGCTTGTGATTTCATCTTATCTAAGAGTATAATTGTGTGGGATGGATGTGTGGGCTAATTCACGCTGCATGTGTGTTTGTGTGTGTGTGTTTGTGGGGGGGGGGGGGGGGGACTGTGTGTGTGAATCTAAAAAGACAACAGGGTTTTGTAATTTTTTTGGTTTTG
>JAVQJG010226277.1:0-30300 GCA_036024015.1 Craterocephalus amniculus
AAATATGCGATGCTGTGATCACCTGGTCCGATGCCCACTTTGATGATGTCAGCACCAGCTAGGATCAGCTCTTCCACCATTTCTCCTGTAACCACATTACCTGCCTGAGACAATAAAAAACAGGTTTTAAAAGTAGTTTCACTCATTCTTATCCAGGAGTCAGTTTTTAAACCCACATCATGTAGCTTAGAAATATTCCCGGATGTTTGTTTACCACTATCGTATGGGATGGGAACTTCTCCCTGACATCTTTGACGAAATGGACAAAGTGTTCGGAGTAGCCGTTTGCTACGTCTACGCAGATGTACTTTATCTGCGGCACTGCCGCTAAGATGGCTGAGATCCTCTCAAAGTCACCGTCTCCGGTTCCAGTGCTGACAGCTACACTCTGTAGACAAAAACAAAGACACAGGAGAGCGTTAGAACAAGTTCCACAGCCTGTCAGCTCCACATGATACGTATGAACCCGTGCAATAACAAATGAGTACCTCCAGGCATTCGGGATGTTTTTCTGCAAACTCCGCCCAGTCATCGACAGAGTAATGTTTGTGGATTGTAGTGAAGAGCGTGAACTAGCAGAGAAACAAAGAATAATACACTGATGGAGTTGTCCGTGTGGAGCAGCTAACATAAATCAGGTGTAAGATCTTTTTTTAAAACTAAAATACAAATTTCACATTAAAAATCTAATTATATCAACCTGAGATGAAAACATTTGTAATTCTGAGACGCCTACCTGATGCAGAGCCAGGGCCATTTCAAAGGTCCCCACAGTGTCCATGTTGGCAGCAATGATGGGAATCCCTTTATAGCTGCCCTTGGAGTTTCTGAAAGTGTAGCTCCTCATCAGGTCAACCTGAAGCAGAAGTACACAACACACACTCAAAGCACATACTGTAAAGCTTTTATAGATTTATTCCATTAATGATTCATTATTGAATCAATTAACAGCATTTAATGTGATGCTACAACAAAATTACTCAGAACGATTTCATTTCAATCAGACTTGTTGCAGCAGGGAAACATCTAAAACCTAAAGGGCACAAGAGGTCCGGATCTTGTGATCCCTGCTCTGGATGGCATAAAGCCGCAAAAACACCCTTTCCATACTTAGGAGCAGCTAATGAACCACGAAAAACCCCTGGTTGTATAGGAGCAATGTTTTTGGGGATCCCAAGAGCTGTTGAGTGATATCTTCACCCTTGAACCTGGAATAAGAGGCCTTTTCCTCATAACACTTACTTAAATATGAAATAGGACCTGGATTCAATCTTTGTTTCCTGACATAAAGCAAATGTTTCTTTTAGTAATCCATGTGTTCACAAGTAAATTATTTAGGGGTGGGAAAATTGACTCGAACTATCGTATATTGATGTTTTTATTTCACAATTCTAAAAACTTTTTTTTTTTTTTTAAATTGAAAATCTGGATTTTTTTGTTTCACAATTTTAAAATAAATATCCGTTGTATAAAAATCTATCTTTTTTCAAATAAATGCAAAAAAGAATTTCAATAATTTTTTTATATAATTTTATTATTATTTTCATTCATCTTTTTTACTTGCCTTGTCGGGCATTATAGTAGCAGAATGTTGGTCTGTATACTGTGTTGTTCTTTCCTAATTGAAATTAAGATATTTTGTAACATTTTTTCTTTTTGTCCACAAACATCTGCAATAATGAACAATTTAAATTGAATCGGCCTCCAAAAAATTGTAAAGGAATTGAATCGGGAGGAAAGCTCATCGTCCCAGCCCTAAAATTATTGTGTGAACACCACATTGTCTAACTTGTAAAGCATGTATTAATCATTGCTCATCATTTATAATAAATTACCGTGGATGGATATTATAAAAGCATGATTGTTGTACTTTCCTTTCTGTCATAACATAAAAGTGTTTTCTTTCTGGATGAGTACTAAATGTTCATAATGTATATATCCTTTTCCATGGGTAAAAAAAGGATAGAAAATGGAAACACGTGCATTTGGGGGAGTCAGGTTTCACGTGGAAAGAATCCGCAGCTGGGTTTCTCACCTCGCTTCGAGACTTGAGCGTGCTCCGCTTTGGCCGGAGGAGCACATCCTTGAAGTCCAACTTGATGTCATTCTCAATGCGAGGCATTTTGGAAACAGGATGTAACAGGAAATAAAAAACTGAAGCTGCGAAGGAAAGAAGAGGTCAAGATGAATGTTTGGTGCCAATCCCCCCCTCTTGTTTATACACTTCCCTCTCCTTCCTTCATACTGTACATTCACACAGAGATGTCATTAAACGACAGCTGAAGGTGCTAGTGTGCACGTTTAAGACAAGAAAGTAGATGAATAGAATACGTAAAAGAAAAATTTAGGCACTCTGAATGCTTTTAAAGCTGAATGAAACATCTGCTACTAGGTTGCTGAAATGTATAAGTGTATATCTAGCTTGCTTGCGGGGAACACGTCGTACTGTACAAGCAAGATCAGCGTTAGTTATTCACCCGCTATGTCCAAATTCAAGGTTACATAAGCTGACATCGTCATAATTTTATCTTATTTATTAAATCTGGAACAATTTGCATAAATGTGAACTAATAAATACAAAATTACTGAGTTATCCTGAACATTTAGAGGAGAAAATAGTTACCGTTGGGAAAGTATGATTGATTTGATCTGTGCTGCACTGCCTCCACGGCTTCCTTTCTTTTACTGTAGGCGCGGGAAATTTTACAGTGAGGGACACCACCTGCCAGCCCCCTTGTAGTTTTTTTAACGTTGATAACGTGAAGGCGCGCTGTTTGGAAAAACTACAAACTCTAGTGAGCCGCTTTACGGCATGTTGCGCTGATGTCGTAATGATTGTTTTAAAAACTCGGGTAACACATTAGCTTTTCCGGAAGCGCCTCTTGAGGAAACATTAGAAATTTATTTAACATATGAACATGAGGTCTTTCAACGAAAAACTCAGCAAGTAAGACCGATATGAAGTGAAGCGGAACTGTTAATCGCACGGACAAGCAGCCGGTAGGATCCGCCAAGAAGCACAGGAAGCACCCATTGAATTTCTGGAAGAGGAGGAATATCGAGTTTCTCCACCAAAACACGAGCCGAAAATAATCATTGTCACCCTATAGATGGTGAAACAATAGGTTTAAGTAACATTAAGTAATATTACCTTCCCTTTTTACGGAAATTTGGTTAAAATAATTAACCAAAAATGCTGATTAAAGTGAAGGTAAGGTATTTCCAACATGACGACTAACCAGTTTAACAGCCAGTTGTTTT
Source organism: Craterocephalus amniculus (assembly GCA_036024015.1). Classification (NCBI taxonomy): domain Eukaryota; kingdom Metazoa; phylum Chordata; class Actinopteri; order Atheriniformes; family Atherinidae; genus Craterocephalus; species Craterocephalus amniculus. The sequence continues at coordinate 3,262 of JAVQJG010226277.1, forward strand.
CACAGTCAAATTAATAACTTCCGAGTTTCTTTATCACAGACGCTTACTGGCAAGGAGATCGAGATTGACATAGAGCCCACAGATAAGGTACATGTCTGTATGCCATATCTACATTGTGCTGGATGCACATGATAATGCGTTATTTAATCTTATCTGAACAGTAAATATTGTGTTTTTTGTTGCAATTAATGCCCATCTAGGTGGAGCGAATTAAAGAAAGGGTGGAGGAGAAAGAAGGGATCCCTCCCCAGCAACAGAGGTTGATCTACAGTGGAAAACAGATGTGAGATGAATATGCATCTTCCTGAACATCAATGTTGTTGTAGATTAAGATTGTTAACTTTAGGCTTTATAAAAAATGCAATGGATGATTTATCTGGAGTAATATGTGTAGGTTGTTGTTGGAAAAACTTTCAAAATCAATGTAATGTTATGGCCCATTTGCAAATTGTGGAGCTTGGGTTGATTGTAGTCAGGTTTTATTTAATGACCTCTTATTTATTTTAATTGATGAGAAGGCAGTGTACATTAATTGACTCAAGTGCCTTGGTTGGTAAAAGTCTTTGATTTTTTTATCTGCAGTCTTTGGCAGGTTGATGGCATGATAAAACACAAAATATACTAAACGCACAGGTCCAAAATTTATTGTACCCACAGCCATGAGAAATGACAAGCACCAAAAAGGCAATGACACGCTAAATCTGCTTACATCAGCAATCAGTGATATAAAGATATACAGTTACTCAAAGTCATTCCTTTACAGCTTGGTTACTCTAAGAAAACAACTATATTACATTTTGGTAAAACTTAAAGGAATTGTTTATTCATTTAGGTCAGGATATTTTAGTCAAATTGTTGGGAATAAAGCTTCATGAGGACAACACATTTAGATTTAGTATAAGAGCACTTTCTGGATTTTATCCAGCAGTGTCTGGTCATTACAATGAAGATTCATTTTGGTTTATACCCAACAACCTAATCCCAAAGCTCACACATCCTAATGAGAGAGGAACTTCATAAACATGTCTCCATATTAATATTTCTATTTAGAAAACAGCTATTTTGCATGAGTACTCTACCCTCTGACTGAAATGTTCTGTCCCTGTCTTATTTTCAGGAATGATGAGAAAACAGCAGCAGACTATAAGATCCAGGGAGGTTCTGTGCTTCACCTGGTACTTGCCTTGAGAGGAGGACACTCGCTCTGCTAGACATTGTAGCCGCCACACAAAACCTGCCTAAACTGATGTGATGCCTTCACTAAGCACTGAAGCACTGATTGCAGAATCACCGGGTGACGACTAAGGCAACACAGGGTTATTAGAAATATTAGTATCAGGTTTTCCTTTGGTATTCTCCTCCTTATGGCCTGTATGGTCTTGTCTGTAAAACCCTCTCCCATCATAACATCCAAACATGCAGATAAGTTGCACAGAATACGACAGAGCTTTAGCCACTGCAGAAAACTACTGTTCAAGCTTTTCTCTGTACCAGGTAATGCTAAGTTACTCCATGCATACTGGAGCAGAGTTTGTCTTTGTTTTACTTTTGGCCAAACAGAGATAACTGGAACTTGAGAGTGCTTCAAGGAAACCCACCATTTAGATCAAATACTTTTTTTTTCTCTTTTCTCATTCATACGTGTCTTGTTCTCTAAAAAAATAATCCAACTAGCAATGCTTTCTCTTGGAAGGTGCCAATATAGACCAGTGAGGGAAGGGACAACCCCACATTTAAAAGGAAACTGTGCAGACTCACATGAAATTATCAGTACTATTGTCAAGTTAACTTGTTCAATAAAATGTCACAGTCATTCACAAATGAGCTAGCAGAAAGACTAGAAACAATTAGCTGAGCTGAGCTGCTTGAAGCTTTTAGAGGTTCATTAATGAACATACATTTGGTCCCTATAAACTTTTTCATAACTTGGTTTTAGCCTAGAATTCTGTTTTCTTTTCTACCCAACAAACGAGAAGCTAAGTTGGCTGTTTCCAGTTTTATTGCTTTAGCCTGAAGGCAAGTATGAAAACGGTTCAGTTTCTTCTGCCTACTGTTATATGGAATCATGGACCACATAGATTACTTTCCATGTGCTTTGCAGGCAGACTTGTCATGTCATGCTATTTAACTTTCTAGAAATTATTTGTTTTTCTCTCTGATTTCACATTTTATTGCTGTGAGAGGGCAGAGCGTGCCACCGCTGTTTTACTCAACAGTGGCTTTAGTTTACATCAGTATTGATTTGCCTCCAAGTGTGTTCAGAAATGTGACGTTTGCTTTTGTATTTTCAGTCTGTTATCGTAAGGCTCCCGTCGGTGCAATCAGAAGTGTGAGAGACTGACTTGTACTTTTCAGACTCTGTCAGTATAATTAATAAAGTTAATGCTGTCATTCATGAGCACTGTTATGTGTTGAAATGAACTATGAAGCTGAAAACAGAGGGGGAAAAGAAGCTTGTGTATCTTTCTGTTTTTTATTGTTACTTTTGTCAAACTCCCCACCAATGCGGTATGTACATTTACATTTTTAAACAAAGACAAGGAACTGAGAGACATGTCTCACTATCAAGTAAATTACAAACAGGAAAAGACAACTTAAATAAAGAAACAATTTTCTAAACAGCATGATTCCTAAGTATTTATACCACAGTGTAATACTGTATATCTAAAAGTAGATTTGCTTGTAAGTACACGTTATTTATAATTAAAGCTGGAGACACTGAAGGCCTTTTTTTGTCTGAAGTCAGACAAGAAGTAAAGCTTGCACCTTACTGGAACATCAGGCAGTGTGAAGCACAGATTAGTAGAAAAATCAGCGCTGTAGAGTTTTATCCACATCAGTCGCTTGTGTTACATTGTAGACATTTAGTTAGATCAAGTTGCAGCACTCAGTTTTTTGGGCTTCATTTTATGTGCATTGTCATGTGGAATCTATAAAGTTTATGTAGCATTTTAAACGTAAAAAAAAAATCATGAGAAAGGACTTCAATCATTCTCTGACATGAGTGCACTGTTACATGTGGCGTTTTTATTTAAAAGGCCTTCAAATTATAAATTCATAAAGTGGTTTTTATTAACTAAGTGATACAGACTGTAGTGACATCTTTATATACTGTAAATGCACGCTAACTGTACAGGCACAAAACACATTATTATACTTGTAAAAAAAAAAGAAACATCAGGGAGACACTATTTCTCAACAGTTTAACGGGAGCAGTTAATACATTACTGGCCAAACTTCTATGATGTAACCTTTTCACTTCACACATGCCGCCCTATTGTAGAGAGATGGAGACTCCTGAGGAATAAATACCTACAAGCACCGATGTTTACATTTAGCACTATTAAACAGATTTAGATCGTCAGATCGGTTAACTTTCAAGGTCTGGAGGTCTTAGGCAGTGTGTGTAAGGAAAAGGCAGTGGGGATGCCCTGAGACACAAAGACTTCTGTAGGAAAAGAACATGATGTGTTTTTAAGTCTGCAGCAGTGTTGCAAGTAGAATATCCAGCATGACACATTATAAGACAATTCATGAGAATTCATTCATGGGGTGCAAGCTTAGATTTTGCTGGTGCCTGTAGAAATATTGCAATAAAATCTCCTCCTTTCACCATGTCAAGCTCTCATTTGTTCACCCACAATAAGCACAGAAATGATTTGGACATACTGTAGATGCAAGCTACAAAAGTAGTTTGACTCTAAGACATAAAAGACAATTAATGCCTTTTTAAAAAATTCCTCTCTCAGGCAATTAGATTGTCTGTGTGGAGATTTAACATTAGTGACAGAGGTGAGATGGAAATGATCAGAACTTTGCTGGTGATAAAATTATGTAACTATTTAGGTAGTGAGAGTTTTTTGGGGGTTTGCTGTTTTGGTACAAAGAAAAACTTACATAGTTTTAACGATCTCAGTAGATCTGCTTAAATGTCACTAACACCTAGAATACTGTCATTAAAATTAAGGCAATTTAAAAAAAAAACCCCAAAAAACAGAAAATGGCATCATTTACCGGCACATTTATCAAAACCAAGTACAGACTTCACATCAACCCTTAGGTGTTGCATATCTGTAGTTTAAAGATCATAAAATAAACCCAGAAAAAAGGGTTGTTAGGTAAAATAATATTAACAAATTAAAATTAACGTATCAAAACTAGGAGAAACATGGAAATGATATACAAGCAGTAGTCACAATTACAAAAAAGAAACATGGAATTAAAGTTGCTAAAAAAACAAATGAAAAAAATTCAATAAAATGAAAAGATCTCAAATTTTAAATGTTGCAGCTTTGGTGTGTTGGCTTAGACACAGAAAACTGAAACATTTTTGAAAAAAAACCACAAAAGATGTGTCTGTATGGCCGTCACAGTTGATCAAGGGTCTCATGACAACTTTTAAAAATGTTAAAAACTCACTCCTGCTGATGAAATAAATAAAGGTGGAAGAGTAAAGTTGCTGCTGCTGACATTAAAGGTTAAATGTGTCGTCTGAAACTGTGACTGAAGAGCTGGAAGGTGCTAACCTGCATTTATTGCACCACTGATGGACCCCCAGTTTAACAGTGTAAGGTCTTCTATCACTTTACACTAAATATTTGACACATAAATTTACTGATTGATATGACACTTGAGCCAGATCAACATCTGACAAGTAATGTGTTGATCAGTAAACAAACTATGCATTGTGTTTGAACGTGTGTGGAGGCCCAACAGTCTGTTTGTTTGCACGTTGTTGTTTGTTTTTTTCTAATTTTGTTGTTTCTGTGGAGGTGGGGGGCATTTTTTTTAAAAACGGTGAACTTCAGCAATCCGCTGACTTGTGGTTGTCTTCCTCCTCCTTCGACAGCGGAGACCTTGCCTCCTTCAACTCTTGTCCCTCCTCCCCGCTCTCACTGCTATCGCTCTCAGCTGGATAAACAACCACGCACATCTTCTGGCCCAAGTACGTCATTTTATCTGGTAGGAGAGAGAGATTATGTGAAAATCACACCATGACAGAAGAGATAAAATAGGTTTTTTCATCCATTTTTACATCAGAGATGAGGATAGCACCTCCTGAGAAAACATGACCACAGTCATGACCACATTTGAAATTGTGTGAGTTAATTTGATTGCATTATGAGAAAATTAGAAGCTAGCTCAAGCTAATAATCCAAATCCTGAATTAACTTCTTCTTGTAGTGATTAGATACAGTCTTACTTTACTACACTAAAAATTTCATGTTACACTAAACTATTTTACTATAATACACCTCATATGTATGCAGGTATTGATACGTACATATCTAAATCTACATATGTTTATGTATGTATGCATACTGTATATATATGTCTATGTGTGTGTACCTCTTTCTATGTGTTGATGTGGGTATGTCAACATTATGTAAAGATATTATTTATTTATTTGCATATTCTACAACCCTTCATCTATAAAGCATACTGTGTACCTAGGGCACAATCAAAGTGTTTTATGCAATTCTAGTCTGTAGTCGATTTTTTTTTAATTAAAATTTTCTTACATTTTGTCATTTTTGTACTTTTGTTAAAGTAAAGCTCACATTTCCGTGTCTTTGGATCAATAAAGTCCTATCTTATGTTAACATGTGAAAGAATGCTTAGCTAGCCTGAGATCGGCTTCTGAGAAACACCAAATCTCTGACGGATAAATTGTGCCTTTCACAACCTCACTTACCAACAAAAGCATCAATGCACTTTGGTTTGTTTTCCCAGTAGACTCCCAGAAAATAGACTGGGACACCAGTGAGCATGATGGCGAGGCCGATGCCACACACCACAGGCTCAGAGTAGAGGGAGAAGATAAGCAGGAACGCCCAGAAGACGAGGTAAATCACCGGCCATATCAAGCTGATCTGGAATAGAAGACAGAAACATTAACAATAATGTAGAGAAGGGAAACTATTCAAATTGACTTAATTTATTTTCATAGTGGTTCTTAAAAATACAGAGCTTGTTAATAAGAAATGGTTGGTTCTCAGTTTTATTTGATGAAAGTCTAATGATATTAAATGTTTTTGTTTGACACTATAACATATAGTAAATAAAATAATTCCTTGCCAAGGTTATATTTATTTTTTCAGTTGCTAGAGTGCTAAACATAATTCGTACAAAGTTAAAACGGCCTAAAACGCAGAGGATAACACGAACACACACCTTGATGGGTCGGTGCATGTCAGGCTGTTTAATCCGCAGGACGATCTGCCCGGCGACTGTGACTCCATAGAAGAGGTAGTTGATGAAGCCCACATAGTTGATTAGAGTGTACATGTCGCTGGTGCACAGCATGAGCAGGGTTGAAAGGCACTGTGGAGAAAGAACGGCACTGTTTGTAGACGGCTGCAGCGTCACTTTTTATTTCTGTAAATGGATTTGCTGCATTAAATCTATTTGCAGCTGAAACAGTGATGAGAACAGTACTCACTGTGAAGAGCAGAGCAGGGATGGGAGTGCAGCGTTTCACATGAATCATGGCCAGCAGACTGGGGAGGTGGCCCTCTCTGGCTCCAGCAAAGAACAATCTGCAAATAAACACATGCAAATAAAACAAGGAGGCAAGTTAATTCCACCAATTCCACCGAAAACGAACACGATGATAGTAAAAAAAAGTCTGAATGAAATCCAGAGCCTATCTAATACATCCCTCCACACCGTCTGCTAGTATGCTGAACCGCTTTATGCGTTCCAACTTACCTTGAAGAGGTAAAGAGGGAACCATTCACTCCTCCGAAGGTGGAGAGAGCCACGGAGATGGGCATGATCCACGCCATGACACCCAGCAGCTTCTCACCAAACGTCTAGGATAGAGGGATGAGAGGGTGAAGGTTAGAGGTTGGTGTACAACAGGGTCATGATGGTGCAGTTACCAACAGCAGCCACAAGAGGGCAACAGTCACTGAAAATGCAGTGGAGTCAGTGAAGCCTGACTTACCACAGCAACAGCGTTTGAGGCGAGCAGCTCTTGGGGGCTCATGGCTGTGACGTAGGCGATGTTGGCAAAGACATAAACGAAGGTCACGAGGGGGATGGAGATGAAGATGGCACGTGGAAGGTTTCTGGAGACAATACAACACACTGTTTAGAGCTCAGACACGGAAAAAGGTGAAGAGGGAATTAAACGGGGAAACAACAATCGTTGTGGATAATAATGAACAAAAAGCTCATTGAAACGCCAGGTTGTTTAGAAATATTGGCTTTAGAAATGAAGCGGAACAGAGAAATATCAGCACAAACTGACAGTGAGAATTCCTCCCGTGTTAAAGTCGATAAATGTCAGAGAGCTTTAATGGAAAGGATCAAGGATTAAAGTGGGAAGCCTTTCTGGAATGTGACTACTAATTACTGAAATAGCAGCAAGCGGCTTTCAAATCAGCCGTATTCCTGGGAAGATTGGTGCTTAGTGAAGGTAGCTGTCTGAACACACCACACAGATGTTTGCAGAGAAGTGTCTTACACGTAGGGATCCACCAGCTCCTCTGTGACGTAGTTGAGAAAATTCCAGCCTCCGTAGGCGAAGGAGCCTTGGAGGAAAGCTAAGGCTATCAAACCCACATCGTATTCCTGGAAAGGCTCAAAGGCATTGGCGGGCTCCAACCAGTAGTAATTTCCTACAAACGGAGGGACACACAATATAAAAGCTGGCATTGTCTGTGTTTCTAGCTTCAGCTGAGTTTCCTCCAAAAAAAAAACACTAAATATGTTTCTACCCGAGCAAATTCTAAATAACTAATATTCATCTTAGAAAAAATGGCCTAAAATCTCCCATCAGATCAGAAGCTGAATTCTTCAGTATCTTCAAAGAGTTAAAATACTCATGTTCCCATTTTGTTGTTTCAGGGAGTTCGCTCTTTGCGGCCCTTATTACAACTGTCCCTAAGCCTTGTTTGAACTGTGAGCCCCCACACTCATGCTGATATGATCAGTGTGAGTTTTTGTTTTAACCCAAGGGGCCCCAGTAACTCGCTGACCCCTGTGGGATCCATACTTTCCCGAATCACTGGAGATGTCCCCACTGACCGCAAATCTGTGCTTTTGTTTGAGATTTGGCTTTTCAAACACACACACATAGAAGTCAGAGGTGAAATATGCAGAGGACACATGCGGGAAGTACAGATGGCAGTGGTCGGCTCACCCTTGCAGATCTGCACGATGCCCATGATGATGATGAGGGCGAGGGCCAGCAGCTTGCCAGCGGTAAAGATGTCCTGCACTCTGGTGGCCCACCTCACGCTGGAGCAGTTCACCCATGTCAGCAGCACTGAATGACCAAGGAAAAACAAAAACTTAGAACTTATTTTACTACAGTATATTCTACTTTCCCTAACTACTAGAGTAGATGTGGAATGATCACATTTATTTAGCTGAAGTAGCTTGTTATGAATGGATATATTTGAGTTTCACACAAAGAAATAGCCCACCCCATGTCTTTCCACCTGGATGGCAGATATATTCACTCTGAGTATCTGATATCTTATCTGAACAGCTTTGCAAAGAAATTTGGCTGGAAGTTTTAATGTTTACCTCTACATTAGAACTTGCAGACAAATTCAGCAAATTATTTTCTGGCCGAAAGTGAGTTTTCCCTGAAAAAGATAAATAATGTTGTCTAGGAGGCTAATCAAACAACATTTATTAATTAGTTGCAATGATACAAACAAGCCAACACTGTAAGTAGCACCGGGTTATGGACTTTGTATTGGTTTTATGGGACTGGATGAATACACCAAACTCATTTCTCATGATGTTAATCTGCTAAGAAGCAGGAATAAACTTTAAAAAATGTTTGAACTGTACTGTGGAGTACCACAGGCCACTGGGTTCAGGACAATAGGGTGCCATCAAATAAGAGGCCTGGGGATTAAGTTCATCAAGTTAAATAACTGAGCTTTCGCTGCGGGGGAATGAAGACAAATGCACACGAGCCGGCTCGCCTGGATCTGCATGCATGCCGGCTGCAGATCGGCAACGGTTGCACTCTGTGTGTTTACAGGTGGCTGTGAGGGGTAGGGGGGTTTGACTGATTGGGTCCTTTTCCGCACGACTTAAATTGTTGCTGCAATGATAAATGTCCAACTGTGCAAGCAGTTTAGTCTCTGACTTGATTTATGCTTCGTAAACAAACACATACAGACAGAAACAATGACTTAAGTACAACAGCTTAATTCTTTCAGCAGTTCTTAGTAAATGCATGTTCAACTTCTTAATCTGTCAAATTGTAAACAGATTAGTCGTTTGTTTTTTTCACCCAGCGATTAGAGCGTTAGCACAGACATTTTCTTCCTATTCTTTGTTAACCGGTGGACTGTGGATAAAAACCTGATCTCGCTCTAAATCACGGCACTGTATAAAATTTAAGTGACACTGTTTGTGTGGAAACTTGCTGAATCAACTAAGAGCCTGTTGGAAAGCACAGCAGATCCTACTTGGGCTCCGTCTGATCCAAAGTGGAAACTGCCAGCAGGTTTCTGAAACAGTACACTTTAAATGTTCTTCATGAAGAACTTAGCAAACTGGCCAACAAGTGGTGGCATCTGATTCAGCTGTAACTAAATCTGTTTGTTGCCTGATGATTACGCAGATGGATACTTTTTTCTTTTTTTAAAGGAAATCCAAGTTGTGCAAAAAAAAAAACAGGCAGATAAAAACACACGCTTTACATTCTGCCTCCATAAACAAGGATGACATCATAGCTGAGAGGATGCTGCTAACCTCTCCCCCACTTCTGCTCTCAGAAGCAGCAGCAGACAGTTTTTCTGCTGACAGCTGCCGGACAACATCTGTCAAATCGACTCAAGGGAAGTTTTATACAAACTGGCAGGGCTGAAAAATGGCTGCAGACAGGTTTTTCCAGAACTAAGCACATTTTGTCCGAAGGCGTTTATAGAACTGGAACAAAAAAGTTCGATAAATATAGGTCAATGTGTCAGAAATACAAACAGTACAGAGTGTTCACATAGTCGTTGCTCTATCCCGGAGATATGCTGTTTGCCCCTGCAAAGGGGCTGGGCTCTGAGTCAGTGCTTTCAGTGAAATCTGTGATTTGTCTGCAAATACATTGACATGCAATCTGAAAAACAGAAGAAATACACAACATTTCTATTGTGCAATAATAATCATTTTTAAGCTGTTTTTAGAACTGCCAGCAGGAAAGAGCGTGTAGAATCTGCAGCACTATTTACATGAACAGGTTAGGAAACACTTAATACTTTGTTTGCCCATTTAAATGTGTTTGTGCTTGTTGCAAAATCGGAAAGTGATGCTTTGAGGTTTTGAAGCCAGTCAGCTGACTTCATCAGTGGACAGTGTTCCTTGAGCTGAAACGCTCTTAGGAGAGCTGACTCAGGAGAAATAAATCTATAAACAACATTACGTGACTTCAAAGTTTTAATTTGGCAACTGGGGTACAGCTAAAACCAGAGTTGTGCTAATGTGAGTGTGACAGCTCCAGTTTTACAAGTTCCCCCAGCTCTTGTTTTTCTTTGCATTATACTCACTGAACAAATATATTAAAGGGCCCAGAAAACACTTACTGGTTTTATGAAAATCAACACTCATTATTCCCATAAAAATCATTAAAGCCGCAGGAGTTGGACTGGAACTCCGGCTTATACCAGTTTATGGAACACGTTTGGAAAACTCACTGCAGGACGTTTGTCAGGCCAGGCTAGTAACAGGCAGCTGTTTTGTAATCACAACACATATATACGATACACACATGCTTTCCAGTGTCTGAAGGCTGCATGCAGTATTTGACCCGTGTGTGTGAACTACTGACCACTGTCATGTCTGCGCCAGCTAATCTCTCCATTTGTCTTCACATATTTACCACACGTTACACTCCTTTCTTCTTAGTTTTACAACTTTAGGTGGTTAAATTACTTTTAACTGAGGGTTGAATAACGTCCAAGAACAAAAAAGAGAAAAAATATTTTAAACAGTCTGCTTTAGTCTGTTTAGCACAGAGTGTCGTTTCTTTTATGTACTGCTTTTAGTAAATTCAGGTGATTCTTACTGGTCACAGTGTTGCTTTAAGACGTAAACTCCTTTCAACAGGTAAATTCCTTTTCACTGACCAGTAAAACTAGTGAAATGAATTACTGTAATACCAGTACACCTGCTTTACGAATTGTTTTAAGCTTTCTTTAAAATGTTTTTTACACATATTGTGCAAAATTTCTCTTTCAGGTTATCTAATAACCCATCTAAGTGATATTAACTTCTGTGATTTGTTTCAGGTTTTGAGTTTAGGTCTGTATGTGGACTAATCAGTTTAAATTCTCCTTATAAAGAAAAACATTTGCCACGTGTTTCAGGTGTGTTCTGGGGAAGCAGATTATGCGTGTTACTCACAGAGACAGACGGCAGCTAGCAGCCTGAGGCCATTTTCCGGTGGAAAGCAGGTGGGAAACAGAGGCTGCAGGACGTAGTTGGAGAAAGTCAAAGCAATTACAGCCTGATTGGTTGGGTAGATAACCAACACGGCGATCCACAGTCGCAGGAACCTGAGACAAAAAGAAAAAAGAAGCCATAATTATAATCAGATTTAGATTCTGCACAAATGCTCCCAAGGCAGGTTATTATGGGTTAACTTTAACTTCTAATTCTTACTATTTTTTTCAACTCTTTATCATCAAACCACAAGAAGATTGGACATTGGACATTCTTTGAATAGCATTCAAGCCCCAAAGTCCAGGGGCTTCTGATCCATGTGCTCTTTTTTTTTTTACCAATTAATCAACCAAAAAAACTGTATCTCATCAGTTTCCTGTCAAATAAGTCTCCTGAGTGCAGCACAGAGCTTTCAGCATACTAAATACACAAACCATCACAAACAAACATCATTCACAGGCCCTCTGAAAAACAACACAACAGCTGACAACCAAGTTCAATAAATGGGGAAAGACTCTATATTGAGCTGATCAGAATATCTATACAAGATAAGAGAAGAAATGCAACAAGACAAAGGAAACAAACAGAGTTCACAAAGTCACAAGCTGCCTGTGAGTTATTGGACACGAACAGCGTAATACTGCAGAGCTGAGATCTGACGAAGGAGAGGAGCAGCAGTTTGGGGTTTAGCCAGGTTTAGTATGTGGCATCTCCATGGAATTCTCTGAAAGCTTATGAAGGATCATAACACTTGACTAGATTAAAGAGACGGCAACCCACTGGAATGTGTTCCATGAACAAATGTCAAATAGTAGCTAACAGGGTTGCATTTGTGGATTTGACTCACATACACAGCCCGGGAACATTTTGTTTCTGGGTGGAAAATCGCAGATTTGCAGATTGTTCTGCATTTTCTGTCCCTCTGAAGATGGAAGTCTGAACTCCTTTACTTCTGGCTTTGCTATTAAAAATGAATCGATCAGTTTGACGCATGAGTTAGTAAAGTAATTATACCAATATGTCACACAATGATTGATTAGCTCGAGATCTTACATTTACGTGTTAAGTTGCATTTCAAAGATAAGACTTACCTTACAAAGATCAAAGCTGATATACTTTAGCCAAGGTCCTGACTTGGAAATACATTTATTTACTCTTACTATGTCGGTAATAGACAGCAAATCCTCTTTTGCTATCAAACGCAGCATCAAAGCCAAGTCTGAGTGCAATATTAGAGTTTTCCATGACACAACCAAACTTGTATTCTTCCAAAAAGGAGAATAATGTTGGTCCATTTCCAGAGAGTAACGAACCAACAGATATAGTTTACAGTTTGGTTTGTTTGAGATCTATCACTTATTACTGACGCTAAAAGGTAAAGGAAGTAACTGTTCCTGTTTGTGGTGCAGCGTTTCCCCAGCCAGGCCAAGATTTATCTCAAGTGAGGCGTACGTGGCATTAAAAGTGAAGTTTAGTTTATGCCCTAATAACTTTTATAGAGCCATTAAACAAGGTTAAAAAAGGGACTGTTGTTCTGCATATTTGTGGTTCTGTGACTAAAGTTAATCAATATCTCAGAAAGGTTTATTAAAAGAGCATATTATCTTTTTAAAAGTGCATTTTGATTATAATTATTCATAACTCACAGATGAACCAGTAATCATTTGAGATATTACCATGACTTAATGGAGGATCTGAAAATGTTCCATCGTGTGTCTTAATGGTGGACTTTAATGGTATTACCTAATCTCCATCGGTGTGAAAAAACAATGGCTCTTTGTACTTGAAACGCTCTCCATTCATGCGTACTCTTTTGCAAACTCAACTTTGCTCGACTGCTAAGACAAAGTGATGGAAGTATTTCCGCCGTTACGGTAATTGACTTATAAAAACATGAAACAGCCCTCCCCCCTCCGCTCCCCCGTACACAAATACACACATATACATAAGCGGGGACAAAAGGAGCAGCGCAACAAAAACAAACATCCCTTGAACATGGTTTATGTGTGCTAGGCAGAGGGCACAGGGAAACACTTCAAGCTGAGCATCTGAAGCCACAAACTACAAAGTCTGCGGAGGTAAAAGTTCATTGATGTGTATAGATGGCTGCTCAACAAAGGGACCAAAACAGTCTGTTACTGTTATGTCTGGTAGAATTCCTCTCCAGAAATACCCTGATAGTATGTAACCTTCAGATGGTTAAAAAAAATCTAAACAATGCTCAAATCTGTGTTTACACCCTGGTTAAAGGCACACTGTGTGCGAAATTTAGGCTAACAATCGATATTGTTTCGCAAGAAAATATAACTTAGCATGTTCCCAAGCCTCATAAAATCAATGTTGAGCATCTATATGAACAGAAGGAGGCGTTGGCCTGTAAGTAAAAAAATCCACCACAAAGAGAGAGCAGCAGCGGATGTACTATAGTCACACACAGCTTATAGCTGAATTGTTTGATCTTTTTTCATTATCTAACTTTTGTTCTTTAGGAGCATTTGGAGAGCAGATCTTCCACCAAGCCAAGTGTCCACTAAGTTTAATCAAAGCATAATCTGTAACAGATTATTGGTATAATTGTTAGAGCCATATAAAATGGTCATAGTGTTTGTATTGTCTCACAGGAGTAGTTTAAGTATAGTACGTAATACTTATTTTAACTAGAGTAATGTTTGGTGATGTGTTATAATGGAGCTATAGCGAAAGTTCAGACAGGAAGACCTGCAATGATCCTACACTCACCCTCAGTGTTGTCACCTTCTCCCTCTCTCACTCCTTTCATCCCTTTCTGCACTCTTTCCTTCCATCCTCTTTTACTTAAGTCCTCCCCTTTTCCAATCAGCGTTCGACAGCCTATCTTATTCAAGCGGGGAATTTAAATATTCTCTCTGCTGCCGACTTCCTTTCAGATCAAACTCGCAGCCCCCCTCCACCCCATGCTCCACCAGCTGGCAATGTCATCCTTCTGCTCTGCAGCCTTTACTCCACCACCAAGTCCAGACCCCCGGGGGGAAATGCTTGTCGCATGAATGGCCTCCTCACTCTTGGCAGATGACTGAACGTCGGGGTCTATTCGCCAAAGCACATTCTGATTGTAACAATCAATAAATGTATCTCATCTCGTAATTGGTCTCTCCTGATTGAACTGTTGTTAGTGCAGGAGAAGGAGCAACAGTTTTCTGACTACCATTTTGTTTTGTTTCATTTTGGTTTCAGTTAATATTTTGGTACGTTATTTACCGTGAATATTCATTTGTAACTTTTGTAATGTTTCAATAAACGGAAATCCTTTTATGTCCGTCTGGCTTCCCTTTTTTACTGGATTCAACGCGTCAGAACTTTCATGTCCTGCAAAAGTGGCCCAGGAATAGTTTTTATTGCCAGAAGTTCTTTCACTGTTCCTAATCCTATTCAGCAAAAACTAATTTGAAATAAAAACAAAATCTGCTCAAACATAAAATCTATTATAACGTATCAAGGTATCAAACCTGCAAATAAAATGAATGTAAACACGTAAACTCACCCAGCCAGTCCGCCGAAGATGTCTTTCACGTAGGAATAGTCTCCTCCTGATTTTGGGATGGTGACGCCGAGCTCGGCGTAGCAAAGCGCCCCGATGGCAGTGATGATGCCCGTGATGATCCAGACGACCAGGGCCACCCCCACAGAGCTGGCGTTCTCCATCACTCCCTTCGGACTGACGAAGATACCGGAGCCAATAATGTTACCTGGTGGAGAGGGATGGAAGGAACAAACAGGTCTGTCAAGGTTTGATGCAGACAAAAAAACAAAAGGGAAACATTCTTATTTTGTTGCCTCCAGCTTCGGATGACCTTGTGACGCTTGTTTCAGTTTAAGCATCCAAACTTTTAGTGAGCTTGAATTAGAAAAAATCAAGGATTTAAAGGAGAATTTTGATTTTTTTTAACCTGGGGTCCATTTTCATCTTTCCTTTCATGCATGTGAGTGATGGAGAAAGGAGCGTTCAAGATCGCTCCAGTTTTTAGCTGGGCAGGCAGCTAGCAGCACAGCTAATGATAAGTATTGGGCAACTGGCCACGCGTCTAAGTTCCCCCTTAAAACATGTTTTTTTTTCCACACTGAAGCGCTCTGAAAGTCTGAACGAGTGTCCGACAACATATTAGAGAGGAGAGATACTTTGGTTAATTTCTCCTAAAAAAAGCAAGTTTTTAGGTCGAACTTAGACGCAGAGCTAGTTGTCCCATACTCATCATTAGCTGTGCTGCTAGCTGCCTGCCCAGCTAAACACTGGAGTGATCTTGAACGCTCCTTTCTCCATCATCACATGTATGAAAGGAAAGATGAAAACAGACCCCAGGTTAAAAAAAGTCAAATTCTCCTCGTATCTTGTGGGGCTGTTCAACCTGCTCATGAGTGTTCATAGTCTATTAAAAGTTAAACAAAAGGTTCAAACTGATATCTTTATCAGATTAGATTAGATGTAGATGGTTACTGTTTGATAGCATTGTGAGCAGACAGACAAAATGAACTGACTTAAACCCGGCAGGAGTAAAAAAAAGAAAGTGGCATAATTGAAAGGGAAGGGGAAAAACCGGGGGTTGCAATATGCTGACTTAGCGTGGTCATGAGGAGATGGAGCAAGACAGGGAGCCAGGTGAATGAGTGCAAAGGAGGAGAAGAGGGAGGAGGGGGATGCAAAGGGGGGAAAAATGTCCTGACACACTTGATGAGCATCAGAGAGCAGTTAACACAGGATCTGAAAGATGGAGAGACAGGTGACTGGGTTCCTCCATAAAGGGCTGCCTTTTCTGATACGACCGAGGTCAGAGGTCTGAGCAGTCATGTTCGGGGTTGACAGTAGTTTGACTGTGCTTGAACCGGTAAAAAGGTGTCAGGGTCAAAGATTACAGGCTTTAAATCATAACAGTTGAATGATTGGCTGACTGGCACTTCACAGTACAAAAGTCAAAGGTATGAATGATACTGTCACATTACGCCCACACACTCACACAGACCTAAGTCTGGATCTTCTCTGGCTTCTTTTACAGCTAATAAAGTGTACTACATGCAATACATGAGTTACAACTAACAGTTATATCCTGCTATTGTGAGACAAAGTCCAGATGTTTGCTAGTTTCTGCTTCTAATATGGCAGACCTGCTGCACGTGTTGCAGTTTCACATTGAAGTCTCAGAGTTACTACAACATCTAACAACACATTTCAAAACCCAGTGTTGAGTCTCAGGAAAAGGGGCATGGGTTGATCCAGACTGTTAGACCTATGGACAAGACCATGACCTCTGGAGCTATACACACTGAAGTGTCTATTACTGACTTTCCCTTGTGAAATACTGAATTCACTGACTTTATAGATTTTGGTAAATCAAAACTGTAACAACTACAATCATCATTTCTACCCTTTGAACCAATAATATTGCTGGAGCAACTCAAACACTTTCTGAAAATAAAATGAGAGAACATAGCAGCTCTTCCACATGCATTCAGTCACAATATGTAAGGAGAGTGAGTGATAAGGCCAGCTGCTTGCTCATGCACGTCCTGTTGCAGGTAAAAGGTAAAAAAAAAGAGGAGCAAACAAACAAGCACCTCTCCTCTGACCACACTTTTTATATAGCAGAAGGGGTCTACTGTGCATGAACTTTGACATCTTGAAAAAAAAACGTGCAAGTGCTGACTCAGCATTAATTTTTCTCTGCTGCAGCAGCTTGACTATGTCGGCAACACAGAGTAAAGTTTACAAAGAGTTAAAAGTAATCTGCTCGTTTTGAACGGCTTTTTATTTTTTTCTCTTAGGAACGAGGCGATCAAACATGCATGTGTGTTCAGGTCATGTGCAGTGTGAGACTCCCTTTGTGATCCCTTTGTGTGGCGAAAAGAAAAAGGAATAATAAAAGGGAAAATAAAACAGGCCAAACTTATTCTGAGACCAGCTGAGAGCTGCATGCATATCAAGAAAAAGCGGATTAAATATGACAAAAGGTTAAAGCTGTTATGTCACTTGTTGTAACAAACATCACATGTGTGTTCTAAGGTAGCAAGGGAAGGTCTCACACGCAATATTTTCACATCCTCTAATAGTAAGGGGCTGCTGTTTCACAGAGGAAGCGGCTTGGTCAGATACATGCTCCTTGAGCTCATAATTATTCTTGAACTTTGATGTTTTCTGACTGCAGCAGTCTGGTCCACTGCTTAGCCTTCAGAAACTTTAACATGACATGCTTGCACAAGTGTTTTAGTCCTTATCTAGTCTGTTTTTGGATGGGTTTTATATTCATTTTTCAACAGATAATTATTTTACTGAAATAATAAATTATTGGCCTTTCAGAATAATTCTTTAATAAATATTTGAAGCTCTATGGAGCAATTACCAGATAGAAAATATGCATTTATATGGAGGTATATTCTATGGAACTACAGAAAACACTACTGTAAGTGAAGTTAACGTCACTATAGAGGAGAAAAACAATGCTATCTAGGCATTCTTGTGACACATGGTTGATACCACCGCTAAGACAAACACCACTCACATCAGCCACAGTCTACAAATATTAACAAGCATCTGTGTGTTTGTGCAACATTATGCTGTATCTAACCCTTATCAGCCTTTATAAAGCCCTGCATGATTAGTTCTTGCATTCCCCCTCCCATCAGTTCCTGATCAAACATCCACCAGGCAGAGGCAGCCTGCTGCTTGGCCCTCAGCAGGGCCTGGAAGATCTGTGCATTTGAGTTATTATTGCAATGGAGAAATGTATTACATAGAACCAACGTTAATACTGACAACATCAGATTAATGGTGGATGCAATTAGGGTGTTTGGTCTCTTCATTAAAACGGTCATAAATGCAGCATAACTCCATTTAAAAGACAAGAAGCTGTCATGATAGATTAAATCTGAGCCCAATATTTCAGAAAGGCTTCGGTGTAAGAAGCTATTCAATTGAAAAGACAATGGAGTGCAGCTCAGACTAAGTTAGGCAAGCTAATAAAACAACATTATCAGTGAGGGACCTTCTTCCAAGTGGCCAAAAGTTCACTTCTAATCCGAATTCACGGCTTTATGCGTGCACTAAATGATTGGCCATAAAAGCGTTTGAAGTCCTAATGTGCTCGGCCCTTTTCATGGAATCCCAGCAGGGCACGTTCACAGTAAAGGGATCAGAGAAATCACCTGAGCGCACGTCTTTCTTGCACATGACAACGTGAGCTGAATGGGCATGAATGAGTTACTTGGTCAAGGACAGGAGCTCAAGCCAAGAACAGTCTGGTGACTCGCTGGGGGACTCTGAACGGCTATAAACATACTGTAGGATGGGATGAAAGGGTCAATACTCCCAACCTGTTTCTTAATAATCATTAGATGAACACAGAGAGATGGGTTAAACATCTAAATGACCATGCTCTGATACAGTCAAAGGTGTGGCTATAGAGAAAAGATGGTGTCAGCGTATTCACAAATCTGTTGTTTGCTCTCTAAATGCGACAGTTCTAAAATCTTCTTTATCCTTGTCTCGGAAAGGTATGGAAAAACACCGTTCTCTCTCTAAACTGCAGGCTGATTTGCTCTAAGCTTCTGTAATGCTGCTATGCACATAGCAGAAATAAGATCCTTACATCCGTCAAGGAATTAGGGAATTAGAGTTAATAAGTTATGAGGGTGTGCAAAAGTTTGGAGCCCCCTGGGAAAATCTTTCTTTATGCATAGTTGTAGTTAGATAAGTGGAAACTGAAATGGGAAGTTTTAGTTGCAAACGAAACTTTACTTTGACAAATTAAGGGAGACAAAACATGGGCAACTCCAAGGGGTCCAACCCTAACTATGTACATTTCATTCTTAACCTTAGCCATTCGTAATTAAGTAGAAGAAATAGAAAAAAGAAGGAAATTTGAAAAATATGTTTCAAAAGTGGGTAACTATGATGATATCTGCAGCATGACATGGACACATGTTGTGTCACTGTGATCATAGAGGGGAATGTTTGCTTTATGTCTGTATATCTGAAACTGCAATGTCTTGCTTGTGCTGCCACACCTGAACATGCTTGACCTTCATGGAAGAATCATCAGAGCGCAATTCCTCATTCGCCTTTACCACAAATTTCCTTTTCATAACCTTGCAAATAAACATCTGCAGAAGTCTGACATATATTTAAAAAACAACGGCTGACAGAGAGAGAACATGTTGGGCCACATTTCACAAAGTAAGCAATGTTTGAATAAAGTAAATGACTTCATGAAAAGAGCTCTTCTCCATATGCAGTGCACACGGAAACAATTCACTTATAGAAAAAAAGGAATACTGGATTCAGTTTTATGCTAGTAAGCTCCTAAAAGAAATGTCCTACTTTTACCCAAAAAAGGGCGGATAATGGAAAAAAACAAAAGCATTGAACAACCTGAAATGTCATCTTAATAAAATGGCTGCTTCTCATCGTTCCCTGTTTATTTTACCCTTTTATCTCAACCCTCTGTCTTTTTCTTGTATCAAACATCTTGGGAATACCTCATGCTCACTCGCTGTCCCCCTCTCTCCCATCCTCTCTCCAGTTGGACAAATGATTCACCACCTCCCTTTTTCTTTAAAACATGAAGGTCAACCTCAAGACCACACTGGACAACTTGTTCCATCTTTCATCGCTGACTTTGCATTGATCAGGACATCAGATGGAGTTGTTTCTTATTAGCTCAGCAGCTGAGATACAGGAACATGAATGTAATGTTAAGTAGACAGCAGCAATAGTTTAGCATAGATAAGTATTTGTCAACTCTATTTTTATCCAGCAATGTGTACACAAGCTTAAAAATAACTAGTGCATTATTAACACCTGTGTTAAAGCTGTATTTGTTAGTCAAAACCAACTAAATATCGGTAAGCATGATGAGCCTGGAACATGTTGTAGCCTAACCATCTAACACGTCTGGGTCCAAGTCATGTGAGCCTACCAACAGCTCTGAGCGGACTAATCCCCTCAGCATCATACATGACTGAGTGTGAGGACATTCCCATTAATGACCAGACTGCAGAAAGATGACAACTTTTAAAGGGCCAGAGGGCAGGGATTCTCAGACCGAGAAACAGCTGCCTCATTTAAAGAAAAAAAAAAGTTATTCTTATGTATAAATCAGTGTCTGTGCGATTAGGCTACATGCTTGGTTTTTAATCTCCTTCTTTAAAATAAATCCGTCACCATAAAGTTATTTAAGGCAGGAAATATCACTGACTGTACGAATTTATTCTTGTCTAAGGATTCAATGAGATCAACTGATGTGATTGAAGTGTCTGACGCTCAAATGTACAGCCTGCAACATGGATGCACTGAAGAAAGAAAGAGTTAAACCAACCGGTGACAAAACTGACACACTTACCAACAATAATACCACAAGCGCTCACAAGCCCGATCTCCTTCTTCAGCGCGACTCCTCCAGACTCCTTCTCACCGGGAGCATCCTTGGCGGAACCCGCCGTGCTGCTCCGTTGTCTTGGGCCGTCCGTCATATTTCTGGCTGGGTTTGACTCTTACTTTTTTTCTCTTTTTGGTCTTTAATTTCGTCCAAGAGATCGTCTCGCCTTGAGCTCAAGCGTCCTCTCTGTGCGCAAAACTAAAACGTTCCGCGCTTATCTGATTTAGGAAGGTTGAATATTGTTGCGCTGTCAGCAACTTCTGATAGGGACTGTGTAAAGGATAGTCAGAAACAGCAAAAACAGGCCAAAAAGCGAAGGAAACAAAGGCACGGAAATAGTTCCTGCCTGCACCAAACTGAGTCTGGATGGCTGAGTGGCACAGGTGGTGCGCACACTGGAGTCCACTTATGGAGCAGAATAGCGTTTATCCCGATTTCTTCGTGCTTTTGATGTGGAAAACCTGCACCAAAAACTGTTCTTAAAACGTTTTTGTACCTAAACGTAGATATAGATATATATCTATACAAAGTTTAGAATTTCCTTGCTCCAGGTAAGTGGGGAGCAGGCAAAAGCATCCTCTCAGTGGAAGAAATGCACAGAAGTCAGCTCTGCCTCCTGAATATCCAACCAGTGCAGCTCAGAAGCGGGTTGTATTTGGGTTGATATACAAGCTCTCTTTCATATGAGTACATGATAGACCCGCCCCATTACTGCCTCCCCAGTTTGTTTTTCCTCCTCCAGGTCCCACCCATCAGCTGTTCCTCCAGATTACCTCCTGCTGCTGCTATACTGTACACCTTTAAACAACACACTAACCTCTTATATGTGTTTAAAACAAAACAAAACCCCACCCGGTCATACAGTTTCTTTCGTGACTGTATTTTGCAGTCTTTGCCACTCATGCCCACGGTTTCTCACCCATTCACACTTATTATTCAGGAGGCAGAAGCCTGCATCTAAATTTAGCTCTTTCACAGAAACGTCACAACTCTCTTAACATGCTCCATGTCTGCCTGACTGGTCCCATCCTGTACATTCACTTTGCAGAGGAGCACACACACACACCTTCTGCAGTGCTATCATAGACTATTCCCTGTTTAAACCTGAAGCTTTAAGG
Organism: Craterocephalus amniculus; assembly: GCA_036024015.1. Classification (NCBI taxonomy): domain Eukaryota; kingdom Metazoa; phylum Chordata; class Actinopteri; order Atheriniformes; family Atherinidae; genus Craterocephalus; species Craterocephalus amniculus. The sequence continues at coordinate 25,187 of JAVQJG010226277.1, forward strand.
AGTGTTTACCTGCTCATCATTATGTCCTGCAGTCGCATTTTGTTCAGTAAAACCATAGGTTCTATATAATACTGCATGTTCTTTAAAGCTCCAGCAGGCTGTTCCTGTGCAGAGCAAGAATGTGTATTTTGAAGTAACAGCAGTGCAAGTTTGTCCTCATTTTTATCTCACTTCCCTTTGGCTGGTGGGAATTGCTCTTTTTGCTTTCTCTCGACAGATCAGAGCGCAGCTGCACTCTGCAGCCACTGAGGCTGGACGGGATTCATTGTTTTGATCAAGGCTGCTCCAGCAGCAGCACGGAGGCCTGCCAGCAGGACCGCCACAACTCCGTTACTTGTCCAACTCAATTTGCTTTTATAGCATCTCCTGTGATTTCAGAGGAAATCTCACGTTAACAAGAGCCACTCCAGGACTTCCTGAGCAACTGTTGACACACAATGCTGGAGAACAACAAGAAGCAGGAGTTACATAACCAGGGACTGTGGAAGGCTGTGTTTCTCTCTCTGCGTGATGGACAACACACACACACAAGGTGCAGTTGTGAGGACAGTCCTGCAGACCAGACTTTCCAGACAGATGCAGCCGGTCCCAGTTCATTCGTGCTGTGTACGGAACCAGTGAAGCAGGAAGGATGAGATGCTGTGTTGATGCTGGTCACTCACAGAACATATGCTTAGCTATTAGGAAGCAGGTCAGCGGCCAGTTTGTTGACATTCTGCTGGCACACAACACCTTTGCTGCGGAGAATTAGTGGGGTCAGCAAGAAGTCCTGTGTATGCTTATTGTGGCTGATTTGAGTGTCAAAATTTGCCAAAAACTCTGTTCTTCATCCTTATAGTAGTCTTTCCATGCTGCAATAAACTATCTATCTCATGTCACAACTATAGTCCAAGTTTTGTTAAATGTTTTGAGTGATATTAAGACAGTAAAGAAAATCAACTTCTAATTTACGTCTTATTGTGAAGTTTTGCTCTTTCATGACTTTTAACAATGTCTTTTAGATGGAACAAAAAGTATCTAACCTCAGGGACTTATCAGTGATAACAATTACAAAGACATAAATTACTACAGACAGCATACTGCCACAAGAAGAAAAGATTACGATAAAAAAGAGACACAAAACCACGGTTATGTAAACTGAACAAGGTGTAAAGAAACATTTGTCACAGAGATCCAAGACTGACCACCAAAAGACGGCAGAAATCCAAAAACATAACCACAAAGGGAGAAGCGGAGCAAACTCAGGGACAAATAATTAGATGCAAATGATCCAGTGGGGTTAAAACAGCCGAGGCAATGATACAAAATGATCAATAAGAAGAGAACAAGGGAAATTCTGGTTAGAATATGTATAAAGTTCTTAAATCTTTAGGTCAAGCATCATGAATGGAGGAGTACTTCTTTGTTCTCAATGCTTTCTGCTGATCACAACAACTAAAAGGCTTTGGATCTTATCGTTTTGTATGTTATAGCTAGTGTTAATGGTTTGGCAATGAATGTCCTTGATCATCAGTGATTGAAACCAAAAAGGCTTCTTCTCTATTGTTTACTTGTGAAGATTGTTAATTAGATCATTCTACTTGCAGCAGGTCAAAGAGATTTGATAAAATTGTTCTGAGATTATCGGTTTGGGAAATGGCCAACAGAGTTACTGTTTGAGCTTGGAGAGGGGAGATTAGGAGGGGGAAATTATGTAATCAGGTCTACCCAACACAAAGGAATGATTTTAGAAATACAGAAGTTCTAAGTCTGCGTTTTCCCAACAATCATGCAGTTTAGTCTGGTAAATGTTAGTGTTCATTTTTCCGGAGATTATTTGTTTATTTTAGATTTAATTCTAGAACAATATGTTCTGAATCCTTTTACAAACATTCCTTCAGTGTTGCGTAATATTTTCAGATGCTGTATATTGCGCTTTGTGTTTCAGTGTCAGTAAAAGATCTCTTATTGTATATTGGACATCTGAAGATGAATAAATCCACTTTCAGTTTCAAACTGCAGAAAACTAAACGAAACATGAAAAATATGTAATAAGCAAGGACATGGTGGGTTAAGATTTGTCATCAACTTAACTTGTATTGTGCTTTTTTATTAGCACCATGTGGATGTTACTGTTAAGAAATTCTCAAGATTTGCTCCTTTTAATATGAATCAGTAACCGTTCACTGGTTTTCATCATGTGCCTTTTTATATATTCAACCTGTTTATAGAAATAAAAGTTTTTCTTACCAGCCTATATAGATTATATTTCTTTTTTTTCTTTTTTCTTACCAGAAAATATATACAATAATTGGTACATTGCTCACAATAGAAATTTGAATTAATCTCTCAATCCTTGTAAATTGGGAAATACAAGTTGGAGAGAAGCAGAAAAGTGACAGAACTGTGGTCTGCCTTGTCGAGTGTGCGTCACATCTTGTATGAAAGTCCCCCTATCAGCACTTTTAATAATTCCTTCCACATTTCAGACAACCATGAACAAATCAACAATCCCAAACGTGCAGCATATTATTATTATTATTCTTATTATTATTATTTTATTTTTTTTCATCATCATTATTAATAGTAGAAGTAGTAGTAGTAATGTAGAAAAGTGTATAAATGTATGTCAAGGCCTTGCTGAGATGTGGAAAAAAGAAAATTTACATGAATAATTATATCAGTAGTCTTTACTGTGTGAATACTGAGTAAAAGCAAAGTGGTTATGCCTTACTTCTCATTTGGATTAAGAGGAGAGTAATGACTGTAGCTTTAAGGAGTCTGTTTCCATTCAAGCTAGACTAGAAGCGTTAAAAAGACCACTTACTGCAGCTCACATGAGGTTGGCATTAGTGGGTTTTGTTAAAATGTCCTTGTAATTATTTGAAATGTGTGCACAGTTTGCTGAAACTTCTTTTTTCTGCTTTTAGCCTCCAGTCTGTCCTCCATAAACTTAACTGGAGTAAGTTCAGCACAAGCTGAGTTGGACTAACATCATGTGACAGAAGTAACCAGTTGAGAAAAAGCTCCCACCTTTTTGTTTAGGGTCTTTTTTTGTCATTGCTCTTCTGCAATGTGGAAAAAAACTGTCTCAGAGGAGACAATAGAGGAGTGATGGTGTGGTTTGAACTTCCCTGGCATGTCCTGAGTCAGCTGTTAGTAGGAGTTTATCACTGTGGTAAAGCTGACCCTGGGCCTTTTTCTGATAGTGCAACTTATTTGTGCATAGCTGTGTGCTCGAGACAGTCACACAGGATGCAACCAGTTTCTGCCTTTATGAACCCACAAGTGCCTCTTGAGATCTTTAGAAGTAAATCCACATGTATCAAAGCATCAGACACAATCAAAGGCAAAGGATGATTTTCTGAACCTGCATTTAAACAATTGAAGCGAGTCTTTTCCAACAGGCCGAGTAGATGATTAAATGCACTCCTGTGGTTCATCCTCTGGTCTTCACCTTTCATACACGCTCATTCTGACTTTCCACGTCACACAAACTGACATAATCATCTGCTGCACGTGCACATCAGAGCCTTTAGCCTCTGTGCCTGAAAGGTGACAGATTGGATAGTGAAATGCACAAAAATGCTTCAGATAAGGTCACTAATGATTAACTCTGCGCTTTCAGGTTGTTTGCTGCTCACCGGCTGGAAAACTGGAAAAATAACACGCAAACACCGAGGTAATGGCTGTGGTGCCAGGCAGGCAGGCTACAACGATGCTCGTCTCCGCTGAGGACATGATCACAACTCAGAGCATTACAGATACAACCTGGCCTTCTGAGGGGTGATTAATAAAAGTACCAAAGTGCCCTGGGTCTCGCATTAGACCAGATTTTGATGCTCATCTATTTTGAAACCATTTTAACCTAAAAAGGCTCCTTAATTCTGTGATTGTGTGCAAAATATGTGATAAATCGTGGATGTCATGAGGGAACCAGCTTTATAACGACAGACTGCAGGATCGTCTGTAAAGCAGCTTTTTTAATCCGTTGTAGGAGCTCTCCAACACATCATACAGTGATTAATATTTTCGAGAACTGAAAAAAAATCTCAGGGTTAATAGACAGATGCGGAATTTCAGCTTCTCTTCATTGGTCAGGTCTGCTCAGATTGTGTTGTGTCCTCTCAGATGAGATGACTTCTCTTAGACGGTTTATTGCTCTGTGATCATGAGATTAAGTCAGAAACATTTTTCATGCCTCTGAGTTGTCAGAGTTTTGCTCTAAGATGAAGCAGAAGCTAATGAATTGAGACGAAAGAATCTGGTTAAAACTGTGAGTATGGTATGCCAGCGGGTCTTTTCGAGAAAAATCTAATGGATAAATCATGCTTTAAACTCCTCCTGTTTGGCAGTGAGTGCAGAACCTGGACAGGAGCCAGGGCCATGATGGGTAATCACAGTAATGCACCAAGCTGAACTGAGCTCACTCTCTACAACACGACACTGTTTTTTGCTTGTCTGCACATTAATGTTCTGTTTTACCTCAGAGTGCAGAAGACTATTACAATTTAACAGCAGGTCCAGTGAGGGTTTTTGCACTGAAAGTGAAATAAAGCCTGAAACTGAAGTGATTAGAGCAACAATTATAAATAGTTTTTGGTAAAATGTGGCACATTTCATGCAGTACTTGTGGGTCATGATTTGGTTTTCAGAACTGTCAGATAAGACACATATTCAGTTCAAGAAAACATTTTTTAAACCAGGAATTTTCTCTTTTCAGGTAAGGGACCAAATCATCTGAGTTCTCAAATTATTTTTGAAGAAATGTTCTGTCTTCCAACTTAATGTCGATTCACAAGTCCTGAAAATTTGGATTTTATGATCTTTTAAAAAAAAAAGATTTATTCCATTTTCTAATACATAGTCTCTGGTCTGTGTTCAATTTTATTGGTTACTAAAAAAATTCATTACATTTATATGGAAAGTTTACTGATGCTGTGCCTATTGGGAAGCAACACTGTGGTTCACAGTAGGTTCCTGATGGTTACCATCCCACAGGTCTTTTTGTAGGAATTTTCCCTTCAAGATTAAATCGTTATAATTTAATTTAATTTAATTTAATTTAATTTAATTTAATTTAATTTAATTTAATTTAATTTAATTTAATTTAATTTAATTTAATTTAATTTAAT
>JAVQJG010226300.1:0-16098 GCA_036024015.1 Craterocephalus amniculus
AAATTAAATTAAATTAAATTAAATTAAATTAAATTAAATTAAATTAAATTAAATTAAATTAAATTAAATTAAATTATAATTTCTCAAATGTATTTGTAACATTTTTAATCACACAGGGAGTTTCTCTGGTAAAATCCTATTTTCCGTGACATTCTGCAGCTGATGGAGAGTCTTGCACCTGTTGGAAGTACTTGTCACAGTTGATGTACTCCTTGTCATGTGAGTCCTGGAGTTTATTAGTCTTCACGTACTGCCAGAGGGCCTGGATGATGCAGGAGCGAGTCTGAGTATGAATGCCAAGCAGGCGAGCCAGGCGAGGGTCCAACTTGAACTGAGGAGGCTGTGAAGACAGGGTAATAACATTACAACACTTTTGTATGACTGCCCACACCTCAGCCTTTGCACACATCTTACATCATGATCAAACCAAACCAGTACGGGAGCCCATTTCAGGTTTGAGACAGTCTGAAATGCAATTTTTGCTATGGCTTGGCCGCACATTTCTAACATAATTCAGCTTGTGTGCAGAGATAACTCGATGCTCTCACCTGGTAGTCCAGCATCAGCAGCAGAGTGCAGCGCACACTAACGTCTCCCGGCCGCTTCACCTGGAAGCCGTCTGTCTCCTGTGTGGTGGGTGTGCGGTGCCACTGAAAGAACAGAGATCCCACGTAATCAGAAGAAAGCTCCTGCATTTTTTTCCCTTTTTAATCCAGTTTTAAAGATTTCGATGCACCAACTAAGAGGGATTGCCACCTTAATTGTATAAAATATCTTCAGCTTAAAATGGGTATAGAAATGAAAATAAGACAATGAATATTAAACTGGATTTCTGCAAAAGCATCTCCTTAAATGTTACAAAGGGAACATTTAAAGGGTATCTGCTTGTCCCTGGAAAAGTTTTTGTGTGGCTTGTGCTTTTTTTGTTTGTCTTGGATTTCCTTCTTTACAGGTTTTTAAAAAAAGGAAGGAATGCTGGCATAAATGTCTCACAAACATCTAATAACTGGTATATTTGTCAAAATTTTCTAATTTCTTAATTAGATTTTTTTAAAAGGAATTTGCTAGTTTAAAACGGACTTCTCTTCATTTATGTTCAAATATTTCTTAATAGTGAAGGACAGATCCTGGGCAGTATGGTGCTCCTCTAACTTTCCCCCGTGTCACTACCGCTCTGCGGCTGAGTTAGAGGGAAGTTAGAGGTTAGAGGGAAAATAATAGAATAGAAATAATGGAAACCGCATAAAGCACGCAGGACTTATGTTTTCCTCCCACCCTCGTGCAGAACGGTTTAAAGTGGTGATTGCACCTCAAGGTAGGATGAAATTCTTTTGATTAAAAAGCATTCAAAGAGAAGCACCTGAGTGCCGGAATAAAATACACTCTTAAAGAGAGGAACCTTGAGAAGTCATAATTTTCATGCTGAAACTTGTGAAGTGGATTTTTTTTTTACGTTGGTACATTTTTGTGGAGGTGCACAGTGAAGGGCAGCTTCAGGTAGCTATTTTCTCCATCTGCATGCTTAAACAACCTTGTATGTGGGAAATTTAAAAGGCTCCTCCTGTTATATAAAAAGTGTATTAAAGAAAAGAAAGGGCAGTCCACTCTAGATCTGCTGCATTCTGCATTCATTCAATAGAAACAAAAAACAGGGAACTAACGAGGCTAGTTTGGATGATTGAACCTGGAGGTCTGGCCATACAAGACGCAATAAGAAGTTTCATTGAAAGAAGCTGTCATTGACCCTGACTGCATGACTGGAAACTCTAATTCACTGATTAACGCAGCTCAGAAAAGCTCTTTATTGATATGGAATAAAGTGCTGAGAAAGCACATTGTTTCGCTGTGAATGTTGTCCAGATGAGGTGAGGAGTTGGTTTACAGCTACAGCATAATTTGTGGGAGGAAAAGTGTGATGTTTGGTGAAATGTTCTTTTGAGCCAGGAGGTTATTATGTGGTTACGGTCATTGCTTAAAGCAAACTGTGACGCTAGCATAGCATAATAACTGTTAATACGGGCACTGAACTTGCTGCAGTCTAAAAAGTGGTATTTGATGTTCTTGTAACATTTGACATACATGCAACATCCTTGGTTTTTGATGAATTGTACAGAAGCCTTTAAACTGTGGACTTGCTTTTACTTTCCAGATCTTTTAACAAAGCTCATAAATGTAGTTTTGAAGGGGAATATAGCTGCTTTTGTAATATCTGCCTGAAGATGGAAAGTATTTGGCCCCATCCAGTGTTGGTAAAATGATCCGTTTGTAGGTTTACATGTTAACAGCCAAATAGATTTTTGTTCATCAGTTCATATTTACAAAAGTCAGAATCAGTTAAGTCAGACACAAAACCGTTTTCTTCCTCCAGACTGACTTTACAGCCAGATAGCTTTTTTTGTTGTTTTTCTTTCCTATCGGCACAAAAAGTGATATGCAATAGTAATCTGTGGTTTCAAGGGACCTTTTTTACACCAAACTATTTCTTGACTTCCTTGAGTCTCTCTTGGCAACGTCATCGTCAGACCGACCACCTTCTCTGTGTTTTGCTATTTAAAGACCGGACCTGCGAGTTGTGTCAAATTTCCCATAAACTAACAACAGTTTTCTCTGTTCTTTGTGATACATTTCAAATAAAAAAAGCGTTTGTTTCCACAGCAGACATTTTGGCTCACCTTAACAGGAAAAAGGGTCCATAATGTCACAGTTAGCAGTAAAGTGCGGCCAAACTAGAAATTAAATACACGTGTGCTTCTTCTTGCTTTGACAAACATAAACGTCCGCCATGGAAAATGTCCGCAGTTTCAGTTTGACAGTCCAGGAAAGACCAGATGAGCTCTTTTTTTCAAAGGTGTGGGCTGACAGAGTGAACATGTTTGCTAATTATTTGCTGCTCAACCACACTGGGTGCAAGGCCATGTAAGGAAGTTATTAACTGCACAATGTTTAAGAAGAAGCTGCACGATTTATTTTTCACTGCGCTTCATTCAGCAGGAAAACTCAATGTTTGCACTTTTTGCACTTGTCTTTTCAAGGCTACGAGGTTGGATATCTGACAAGCAAAAGACACATCTCTTTTAGGATGAGTCATTTTCTAAATGTGTAGATCTGGGTTTTTTTTAACATCTTCACTTCTAATGAATCCATTTTCTTTTCTTAAGAGCAGCTAAAACTGTAAAAACGAGTGAAGATGATAATATTTGAAGGTGCCGTTTTTCTCAAGAGGCTCTACACATTGCGGAAACACATGACTTTTCTGCTTTTTGTTCTGACCTCAACCAGGTGGTTGTCAGGACCGTACAGGTCTTTGTCCAACTCGATCACCAGGCTCTTAAAAAACGAGGAGAACTTCTTCTTCTGCTTCCCAGGCTGAAAAACAAGCAGAGGTGGTCAAGTGATGACCAGGGTCAGCTGTGTGCACATTAAACACGGACGCATTCGTCTCACGTCTTATCTTACAGCATCGTTACTCATTAGAGAGCCACAAGGGACTGGGTGAGGTCAAAGGAAAATAAGACAGCAGATATTCTTGGGGTCCATTTCCTCCGAGCTTCACCTGAAATTTCTTGTGGTTTGAGTAGCTTTGACTTGTCGCTGCTGTGCAATGACAGCCTTTCTGAGCATGTCAGAGCTGCATGAAGCAAATCATTTAGTCTTTTACAGTCAAACATTTTTTATCTTGAGCAAATCTCTATATGTTTTCTGTCCAAAGTTACTTGAGCTAATCTTTACGGAGCAAAGATGCCCCGGAGTGGCTTCCAGATCAAAAAGCGGCACACTTTCATGCTAAACAGGAAGATTAAAACCTCAGTTATTTTTTATAGGACAAGCAGCTGTTTGACACACATCTTCATCTGCCAGACATGAAGTGAAACTGCATCCCAGTAGTGGATTATATCAAAGAAACTCCATTTTTATTCATTAGATGGCAGTTTACTGTGCAATATGGCTCGAGTGTGTTAAAAAAACACAGACATGACCGCGGTGGATAACACAACTCACATCATCCAGCAACTTCCCCTCTACCCGCAGCTCCCATGATGCAATACTGCCATCTGAGTCATCGGCATCGGGTCTGGCCGGGTTGAAGGTGTTCGAAATGTAGAGCCTCAGTTTACGCTTTTGCTGCTGACACAAGGGCACAACGAACACCACAGTTTAATGGAAAATATCACTAAATCACAAAATGAGCTAGCAGTGTGGTAACCAGACAGAGAGATGAGTTCCTGATGAGGGATTATTTTTTATTATTACCTTCATCGGTCTTTTCAGTGCCTCCTGGATGTCCACTCGTTTACGCATGATGGTCTGGTCTAGTTTGCGCTCGAAAGCCAGCAGATCCATGTAGGCCTGAGACTCCGGGACCAGCTCACGGATCTGCTCAAAAAAAGGAAAACTTAACGGTGAACTTAATGTTGACGCCATGAATTAAAAAGACAGATTTTTATATTTAATCATCACAAAAAAAGCCTTAAATATTCTCTCTATTCAGGTGCTGTTAGGTCTTTTTTTTCCAAGGACATGTTAGTTTCTTTTTTTCCCTCTGTTTGCTGTAAAGTTTGAGTGTTACTTGAGAGAAAAAGCCACTAATGTGCATGAAAAAACCAGTTAGCTCGCTAATGCCGGTGTAGCAAACTGTTAATACGACAATTAACAGGATCAAAAATGAAGCTAAAACAGTGAAGTGATAACATTAGTCAACAATTTGGCCTTAAAGTAGCTGCCAATATACACATATCTGTGCCTCGAAATAAAAGCAATTATAAGCTAACACAGCTAGCTTAAAAGGCAAAGTTAGTGTAGATTACATCTCTTGGGTTAATTTCCTTTTTTTTACATTTACTAAAAAAATGTACAAATTTAATAGAAAAAAAAACAAGATAAACTTGAACTGACAGATGTGGCAGATTCGTTGGGTTAATATCATTCACTCGTCTGCTCTTACTTCCAGTTAATATTCTAGCATCAGCATGATTAATAAAGTCATCACAAAACCTAAAAGTCATCCGTTGTTTTAATTTAAATTGCACTTTTGAGCATCAACTGATCCCCCAGTGTCCAGAGTTGCCCCGTCCACCATTACTGTGCCGTTGTACACCATGGCCGGGACACTGGGGGATCAAAATGAGATGCAGACTGTGCAGCCAAACGCCCAGCCAGGGCTCAAACATTACCATTCAGATGAAAGTATTCAGCGCATCGAGCGGCTGCTGCTTACCAAACTGTGCACACACACACTCTTCCAGTTCACTCCTTACACCTCCCTGCCTCTTATTGCTTCTTTAATGTTTCTTTCAGAGAGCCTGCCTTCATTGTTCCTTCTTTATCTGCGTCTCTCGCTGCCTTTCACCGGGCAGAGGTGCCGAGCTGATGGAGGACTGGGGCAGACATTCCCTGTGTTTGACTCATTGTTGTGTAGTGGCCATGCCTGCTGCTATCTCCCTGTCTGGGTAATGTCAGGGGATAAGACATGAGCTCACAGTCTACAGCCTCCAGTGCGACGCTCAGGCCAGGGTGAGGTGATGGGGCGGTGCGGAGCAGAAAACTGAAAATCACAGCCTCAGTATGTGCAGACTCACCTGTGGCAACATTGTGATTCTTCCAGGTCGACTTGTGGTCGCATCTCCGGCATATCCCGCTGTCTGAACTTAAACCACTGAACCGCCATCCAAATAACAGAATGAAAACCCAAATAAACCTCTGCAACCTTCTTATCGCTCTCCTCAATCTCTCTCTTTTCATTTGGAAATAAATGATCATCTGGCCCTCAGCGCCTTCCAAGAACCCAGAACAAACAACAAAAAAAACACGACCAACCAGGATTTTTCTCCTCTGCACACAAAAGATGACAACACAGACAAAAGAGACGGAACAACAAAGGTAAAAATATGCAGCCTCACCCTTTGCGGAAGAATCTTGTCTGCCATTTTCCTTCTCTTAGCACTAGAGACAGGGAGAGGAAGACAGAGAGAAAGAGGAAAAAGAGAGCATGTTACTATGGTGACTGATAGCGTAGCACCCAGGCCATCTGCTAAAATGCTGGGCCATATCCAGCACCCCAGCATCCCAGCTGTGTTTGTGTGCTGGTGTGTGTGTGTTTGTGTGTGCGCTCAGGCTTGTGCACTACTGTGTTTGTGTGTTCTCTGAAAGCATCAGTCCACCTGGAGAGCGAGAGCCTCTAACAGCCAAAAAAGTGCCACATCACGCATATTTTGCATGACATTTATTCATCATACTCATGCACACACACGCGCACACACACACGGCAGAATCGCTGCAATACGACACAGAGGGTAACAAGATGTGAGTTTTAGGCCTTTTTTTGGGAATGCAGAGTCTTCAAGATTCTCATCAAGGAGGATGCATTTGATTCATAAATTCCAGGCGTGTGGTGGATGTGCATATTTCTTTCAGCATCTTTTCTTGTGTTATACTTACCTCAGAGGGACTTGAAACAATAAAATCTGTGTTAACTCGGTGCCATTGTCAGAAATATCTTTTGTTAATGAACATCTGTGGGCACCTGTCACATGTGCTGCACCCCATGCAAGTTCTTTTATCCTGGAGAAAGACGCTTTATGAAAACAATTAGGTGGCACTACACTGCAAAAAGAGAGAGATGGAAAAACTCAAGCTCATTTTTAGGTGATTTAAACTTATTTATTTATGCTGCTAAAATACATCTTTCTTTTGTATTATACAGCTAGTTTTTGGAATTCAAGGTTAACATATAAATGAAACCTGCGGTTCATCATGTAGTAAAATTACTGGATTTACTCTTATGCTATGACTTATACGCTATCATAAAAGACTATTATGTCAAAAGTAAATATAAACAGCTGTGGAATAATGAATTTGATTTAAATAAATTGATTTTTTTTAAAATATGAAGTTAAGAAAAATGCGTTTTCATTGCATTGCATGCATAAATGTACAGTGTACAGCCTACTATACACTCTACAGAGGAGATACAGCATATCACCTCAAACTGCATAAAATTCCTGAGACTATAAAAAATGTTTCATGCTGAATTGTCTCTTTTTATTTTCTTTTCTTTAGTTTTTTTGCAGTGTAGAGGAAATATTTTGTCACAGAGCACTGCAATGCTCCATGAAGCAATAAGTTACATCAGCATGCCAAATACTGAACCGAGGTCCAGGATCCAGGATTTCACTAAAAAGGAAAACAAACTACTCCATTCTGTGCCTTAAAACTGAATTGTGCAATATTTCTCTGCTCTAGTTGCACAAACTCGTTCCCATCATGCCATGCTCCAGCCCAAAGCATGCACCACTACAGTTTTTAGGAGGAGTCCGGTTGGCCTGCACGTCTGTTTGGGCCTAAAAAAAGAAGTTCATTCATGGGGGATGCTGGGCTCAGGTGAAAGGCTAAGAAAAAGGCCAGAGTCATCAAACGAAAGAAAAAAATGGACATGCAGCAGAATAAACTCCTACTTTGATCCGAGCGTGGGATCTGATTGGGGCTCTCTCATGTCCATCTGCCTCGCCGGCATCTCATTGGCTCCGGGGAATCCAACCGGCTTCCTAAGAATTGGTGAGGATTCGAAGGTTGTCCGATTAGAGTTGTGGCGAGACACACACTCACTGGCAGCAAGTATGATGTCAGAGGGGGAAAACACCTGGTGGGGTCTTGGCTGCTTATGTGTCTTTGTGTGTGTGGGATGTGTGTTAAGTTCAAGGGTCTGTTAGTGGGTGCAAACTCTACAACTTAGACAAGGCCAGGCACTGCCATGGGTGTGTAACTATGTAAATGCTTGCACACAAGTGCCGCAAAGGACCTGGGAGGCATCCTGCTCGTCTGAGGGACACGCTTCGTCAACAATGTTGCTCGGCTAACCAAAACAATCATGCTTCACACACAGAGACAGACAATACACTGATAAAAGGCCACACAGACTGAACTTGAGGATCACACACAAGGGTGTAGACAGGCTGTTGTTAAATCTCAGGTTTGGCTTAGGATGGCTCTCTGGTGCATATCCAGATGTTTCTCTGATGCAATGATGGTGCAGATGAACACACCATGCACATGTTAACGAAATAACAAACTTTTCCGAGCATTACTACTGCAGAAACAAACACGAACGACCAGACAAGTCTGCACCATGGCTGAAACTCTGAGACACTTGTTTAAACCATGAGTTCCTCAGCAAACCCAAGTGTCTTAAGGTACCCAGAGGTTGTGATAAATAGGGGAAATGATTAGGTTTTACAGGATAAAGACACTAAAAATCTGTGCTAAAAACGGGATTTCTGGTCTTGATGAGTGATGAAATGTTCAGAGTGCAACCGAAACATGTTTGGTTTTGGTTGAAGCCGGGCTCCAGAGAGCATCCAGTAGATGTGTCAGCTGCACATCCCAGAAGATATCTAAAACACTGGTTGCAGGACACAGTTCAGGACAGCTGCGAGCAAAAAAATAGATAAAATGGTGTATGTATGATGGTGGAATCTGTGGAAAAAGTATTAGTGAAAACTTAGATATGGAGTCATATCTAAGTTGTATATTTTGTTCATTATTTGCATGAAAACAAGCTCATTTACATCGAAATACAGGTATTATCTGAGATCAGTTATTGATGCTAAAACAAAAAGTTAAAAATGATCAAATTAAATAAAAAACTTGGAGAATAAAGTAGTAATAATCATATATTTAAAGTAAAACATTTTGTAACAAAGAACATGGATATTCTGTAACTAAACTTAGCGAGAAAAGCATGAAGGAAAACACTTGGATTTTCTCTAAAATTGAAGTGGTACAATAACACAAAAATAAGGTTTATTTCCCAATTCATCTAAATATTGATATCAGGTTTATCAATATGAAAAGAACCAAGAAAATGAGGAGAAACTGTTTAGGAAAAATAATGTTTCACTGTGCAATTAGTTTAGTATCACCATATTATCATCAAACGCATCCACGTTTTGTAGAAACTTTACTGTGTGGACTGAAAATGCAACCTCATCAACTGCACGTGACATGACTTTTTTACTGAGAGCATCTTTGACGTCATCAGCTGCTTTTTAAATACAATCCTTTAAATGTTTCATTTTGTGAGACAAAGACACATAACAGGAAGTGACAAGTAATTAATTGTTTAAGTTTAATTAAACGATAATGAGAAAAAAGTGTGAGGTCAGACCGTTCCACTCGGCACAAGCTTTTTGCAAATGAATAGATTTCTAAAGCTCATTTGGTTTACATTCTTCTCCCTGACACAATGCACAATTACCACACATTAAATACAAATATCATTATGTTTTCCCTAAAAGCTTATTAGAGACTTTCTAGGACACCAGGTTACATATTCATGCCGCTTTATACAAAGCAAACTGGAATAAATCCCTATTTTTAGCAGCGGCTTTGCGTATAGCACAGCGTTGGCTCTGCAGAGAGTAGCTGGGACCATAAGGTCTCAATGACACTGCAAACACAGGTGGTCCGCCCTCAGCTGGCAGCGGTGTTGGGTCTGAGCTGGATGGAGGAGCCGGAGCATCAACCTGTTTGCCAGAGAACACACACTCGCACAAAGAGACAGGGAGCAAACCGGGCAAAGGCACCTGGACGGGTCACCCTGGATCATCGATCAGCGCCGCCGCAGCTAGAGGGGCTGCTCTGGGGGTTGAGACCCCGCCGCAAGCCAACATTTCCTCTGACCTGTTCGACAAGCCTGCTTAATTGTAAGTGGATCAATCGTGCTGCAGAAAGTAAGAGAATGAAACGGAGAGGTCCACTGAGTGTGCATATCGATCGCCTCTAATGACCATACCTGCCACACACTTGTCTTATTATAGAGACCAGCTAGTGTGTGTTTATGTGCCTGGGGTACTGATAGCGTAGCCGTGAGCTAAAGCACGGACATCTGCAGACAACTGTGTGGAGGCCACATGTCTGCAATGGTGGAAAAAAATCACACAGAAGAGTCCAAAAGGAGAGCAAACACTCGTTAAAACGTGGAAGAGCAAAGCGGTGAGCGAGGCAGAAGGCGCGAGAAATGAGAGAGAGACGACGTGTGAGCATGAAGAGGGGAAAGAAAAATAGAATTGACAACTGAGAAGAGACACGTGAAGGTTATGGTTTCACTTTCTATCAGTGCGATTTTAGGTCTGAAACGGGGGTTGTGAAAATTCGCAAATCGCAGATACAGCCAATGTGCATGTCTATTCTCTTTTTTCTCCTCCATTTGTTTTTGTTTATCATTGTAATGATTTCAGACCAGTTAATAAATTTTATGTTATATATGACCGAGAATTAAAAATTTAAAAAGTTCAATTCATTATAACATGAAAGACGTGTTTAAAAAGCATCCAGCAGCAAATATAGGGTGTTTTCTTCATAGCTGCTAAACATGACCTCACCTTTGTTTTGCCGCTAATTAGCAAAAACTACAATAAGAAATGATAATAGAAACTTCCTGAAAATCCCATGTCCCAGATGGAGGGGCACTCAGCTTTATTTTTTGCTATCCTGATAGCTGCATCTTACTAAGAGCCTGTCTAACTGACAGACGAAGGCAAACAAAGCCATTAAAAGATCTGTAACACACTTGTGATATCTGTCTGATTAGATCAAATGTCTGCAGTGAAAAAGGTCTATTTAGGTGCAGCGAGACGTTTTCAAATCCTCTGAGCATCATCAGTTGCCTGACAACAAAACAACCAATCACAGACGAAAACACCATCCCTCCAGCTAACTCTTATGCATACAGAACCAGCCTATAAATGAGTGTAACAACAAGCTACAAACAACAACACATTTGCCGTATCAAACGGATTTTGCATGATTTGACTTATTATACTTTAAAACAAATGTGTTTTAAAGTTTCCACCAATACAGAGAAGTTACAGCTTCAGACATCTCTGCTTGTTTCTTTTGGATACTCAGATCTTGTGGTGATTACAAACAGGTGATTGGCTGGATGGAGTGGCTGTGCGGTTCCTCGTCTCTCATTGGCGGGACGGTCTGGAAAACCTGATTGAAACTGATGGTTCTTCTTGTTTAATGACAGACTTCTGTAAAGTTATTACGGCTACAACGCCTGACTCCTTACGTCTGCCTTAAACTGAAGTCTGTGTGGACTTGGTTGGTCCTGCCCTGCTGTAAGTAAGCTGGACTTGCAGGATACTGGCAGGTGCATCTTTCAGAAATCTCCACATTTGTTATTCTAGATCAGTTCTTACGAAACACTCGCATCTTTTTGCATGTGCAGTGTCCCTGCCGCATTTCTACGCCTTGCTAACGCTCTTTTGTCCATCTAACTGCAAACAGAAGGCATCAATGATGTTGCTTCTATCGTTTTTTAGGTAGCTATCTTATAAAAGTTTTTCCTATAACCAGC
Source organism: Craterocephalus amniculus (assembly GCA_036024015.1). Lineage (NCBI taxonomy): Eukaryota > Metazoa > Chordata > Actinopteri > Atheriniformes > Atherinidae > Craterocephalus > Craterocephalus amniculus. Next base: position 11,357 of record JAVQJG010226300.1, read on the forward strand.
CTTTTCAGTTTGCCTGATTCAACATTCCTTTGAAACTGGAGTCATGCGTTGAGTCATGCGTCTGGACTCCCTGCTCTCAGCCGGACTGGAAATTTAAACTGGGGGTTAATGGCAGTGCTGTGGGAGCCGGTGCTGGCCTCCTACAGGAAGGTAATGATGGAGCTGATTATTTTTTGAGTTCCTTCTCCCGGGTGTTCAACCAAGACTACCTCAACTTTTCTACTACTGAGGAAAAAACTCTAGCTTTGTTGGAACTTCAACACTGAGGTGTGCCTCAGATGCAGCAGAGCGAAAAACAGTGGAGATTTAAACTGTTTCTTCCAACCGTTGTGACGGGGAACGTGAGATCGCTAGCTAACAAAATGGACGAGCTCCAGGTGCTAACAAGGTCTCAGAAAGAATACAGAGTGTAGCATTATCTGCTTTACCAAGACATGGCTGCATGAACACATCCTAGTCTGTAATGCGTCTGTACACGGCTTCAAGATGGTCCATGCAGACCGCAATAAACAACTCAGCGGGAAGCTGAAGGGAGGGGGAAATGCAGTGCTGGTTAACCAGAGTTGGTGTCATCCTGGACATGTCACTGTTAAAGAGAAGATCTGCACACAAGAGACATGGAACTGCTAGCTTCTTGCACTGGATCTTAAACCTCTCAATTATATAATTATTCCTTCCAGCAGCCTGAAGAACAAGAGCACTACAATATTGAATTTCCCTCTGGGATCAATAAAGTATTTTTCAATTTTTCAATTCAATTTCAATTTCAGTGTACAGAGCCCATTACCCCACCTGTGTCTTTGGCACACATGTATAATCATAACCATGTGCTAGTCATTTACTGTGCAAAAGTACCACCTTTGGGTAAAAAAAAAGGGTGCAGTCAACTTTTATGCCTTGTCCAGGGCTTAGTTTGCCTGTTCATTTATACCTTTTGTTTATGAGTTTATTTATGTGTTTATGAGTTGTAAAGGCCCAGAATGTGGGCATTTTCAAGTTGGGGTGCATCCACGCCATAATCTGGGGGAATCAGTCCAGTCGGGCTGAGAATTCTGGGAAATAAGTTTGGTTTAGTTTGGAACATGCTGTACTTTATTAAAGCTGACCTAACTGCCTTGACAAGTCATGCAGTTACAATAGCAGTTCGCTAGAAGTCATGTTCTCCAAAACACCCACTGACTAAGAAGAAAGAAGATGAAAATCCGATTGATTGGCCAGGATGGAAATGGCTTGTATACCCAAGTAAAGACTGGAGCAACAACATTATAACAAGCTTTTGCAGTTTTGGAGTCTATACCTGGCAACATGGACAGCCACACATATTAGCTTTATCATTTCACAGCAGTCTCAATGTTTTTACCTCCTATTCCCTAGCCGAGTAACAGTTGTGGGAAATATTTATTTCTTCATGACATTTGCTGTTTAATATGGCTGAAAATGCTGACAATGCTGATTTCCACAGCGAAGCCACTGTCACTTTTCTTTTTTGCACTCAAACACACACAAAGCAGACACGTGAAGGGGGTGAGCCATGCAGTGTTTTGGTTGGGGCTGAACATGGACGGGATTCAGACTCACTTCCTGCCGCGGTTCTGGACGGCCTGCTGCTGCTGCTGCTGTTGCTGCGGCTGCTGCTGTTGGACCTGCTGGGAGGGGGCAGGCCTTTTACGGCTGGGCTCCATCACCGGGGAGGGCAGGCCGGGCCGCACCGCCGGGCTCCCACCGTAGGGGGGGCCGGGGGGGCCCATGGGAGCTCCCTGGTGGGGCATCCTCGCTCCAGACGGCATACCAGGACGCTGGTGGGAGAGCAGATAAACAAGGGTCACCTATAAATAGGCCTGTCACTATAACAAAGTTTGCTGTGCGATTAATCGTCTCAGAAATTATTGCGATAAACTATAATATTGCACAAAGGAGAGTTGTCATTTTGAGATTAATTACAACTAATATATTGATAATGCTACAATAATAATGCAGGCAGACCGTTTCAAAAATCAATAAACTTTCATTTTTAATCAACATTTTCACTATAACTGGAAGAAATTTGAGATAAACAAACAAAAAATAAATAAATATGAGAGATAATGAGCCTCTATAAACAAAATTGCCCTTGAAAAAATATTAAACATGGGGCTCAGACAGGGAAACTGCCAGTTAGTAGCTCTTTAACTAAAAAGGTAGCTTATTGCTTATTGTGACAGGCCTTCGTTTAAATGCATAGATGAATATGTTTGAGTTTTTTCTTGTTTATTATAGCTTCTGACGCAACAGATTTGACCAAAACTGCCCACAATCCCCGCCTTTGCCCTATCGTTGCCAACCTTTTGTAACTTTTTAGTAGTCAAACAGTGACTTTGCACAACTGAGTGACATCAGATTACACAATTTCTGATTCAAAATATTTACATCCGTAGTCACAAGCATGAAGAGAAAACTGGAACCCTCCGAAGTGCTTTAAGTCTCACCTAAAGACCCACTTTAGGTGTGTGGTCCTTCGTGTCTTTTTATTTATTCTATTCATATTTTTATTTTATTTATTAATATATGACACATGTTCTTTTTTAAAAATGTACTTTATAAATAAAGGAGATGGGATTGGATCCGACTGGAGTTTGGGCAACTTTTTAGCAGTAAAAAGGTGATTGTCGGCATCATGAGTCACATTGTTGCAGTCAGACACGGAGCATTTAGAGCAGTGATCCGTCGTGCTCAATTATTTCACCAGAAACAAAAGCAACCGTACGGAGAACAATCATAGAAGTCGTGTTTTTGTCTTGCTCTCTTTTCAACTCTAAACAAACTTCAGGTTTGCAAACGGTATTTAGACTCTGTCAAACACACATCCCCAGATAATGCAAACACTGCCGGGGCCACTGACACAACGCTCCCTTCCTGATGCCTGGGAACAACTGGGGGGGATCTCACCTGTGCCTGTCACTCACATGGAAACAGCTGCCGCCCGCCCGGGTTTATTGCTACCCCCATTTCTGCTTTGCAACTCGCTCAGCTCCTTTGTCTCGCTTTTTTAAACAACAATGCTTCTCAGGGGCAGAAGCTGAGGTTTTACAGTCTTTTGTCGCCTCTGTCAAAATTCTTTCTGAGATGTGTTGCTGATATGAAATTCAATGCTCCAATCCTTCTTTTCTTCTGTTCTCATTGTTTTTGTATGTTTGTACATTTAAAGCTAGTGTCACTGCAGCTGCATCTGAAAACTGCTCTTTATTAAAGCCAAACTTACTGCATGCCATTTAAATCTGAGTGAGTAAATTCTTGCACCATGCAAAGCCTAGAAAAATCACAATGGAAGGAAAAACAGCCGACTGACTTCCTTTACAAGGGACGTTCACTTGTTTACTGAACAGTGGGCATCCATTCAAAGTTTGTAACCACTGTGGTAGACCAAAGACAGCTGTTCAGAGGTAAAATGATAAGTTTAGAAATTTGTGAAATGCTGGGAGGAAAGTGTTAGTGCCTGCAGAGAGTTGTACAGACTGTGGATATGACCTTTTTTTGGTTTCTGGACAGGAAGCCTGTGACTCATTCATAATACTAATACAGAAACAGCTGCTTTGTGTGTTGTTTTTTTAAAACCCCTTGACACCTATTGCTTTAAATAAATTGGCTACAAATCACTTAGCCACCCTTTTTAAAATTCATTAAATTAATTCATTTTCCTTGCTTTTTTTTTACAATGATTTATGTATTTTTTAAAAATATATTACTCACCTTAATCAATTTATTGTTATTAATTTACTTAAGATTTAATTTTATTTAATTTCAGACCCCTCCCCACATCTTTATTTATTTATTTTTTAACTAATGGCATGAATTATCATTAAGACTAAAATACAAATACGGAAGCAGAGTGAAAATAATTATAAGGAAGTTATTTCATTTTAAAATGTAAACCATTTGTTTCCAAGTACTTAAATGTGCTTTTTATAAAACCACCCTGCTTTGAGTAAAACTGTCTGCAATGTGAGCATGAACTAAACCAAAAATATGAAAATACTGGTCACTTTTCACATATGCTGTGACACTACTCCTCACCACCTGTCTATTATTTCCAATAGCCAATGCAACATTATATGTACTTTTCCATTTAGTGTGCAATGGGGCATTTTGAGTGAAATGAGGTGCTTATAAAAATAGCAAAAGTGCTACAAATGTATAGCTATGAAGCACCAAATTGTTTTTTGTTTGGAATTGTGTGTGAAATCATAATAATCTAAAGGAAAAAATCTTTAGGTATCTTTAGATTTTTGCATTTTAAACAAATAAGTATGGATGTAGTAAAGTGTGCACAGATCCAAAACATGGCTAGAAGTTGTGAAAATGTGGCAGCTGAATTATCCAAACACAAACGCTCGCCTTTTTCAAACATTCATCCCCCATAATGTGAATTCCTGCACGTACATACGCATATCCTAAGTGATCTTTAGACTGTCCACAAACACACTGATAGCACACAAAATCACTGGTAGAAAACTAATGATGAGAAATCTCCATCTTTAATTGTGAAACCGAATCCACGAGTTTGTATCAGATGAATATTCACTCACTCAAGACACACCATGACAGCAGAAGATAAAATAAGGCTGACATGTTATGCGCCTTTTAAACGGGTTCGATCAGTGATGATAAGAGGCCCGAGCAGGCATCGCTGTCACTCAGGCTGGAAGTTTGGTCGACTGGGGGGAGGGGATTTTAAGAGGGGGGGGGGGGGGGGGTTAACCAAACAG